>OMKZ01018601.1:0-20975 GCA_900302535.1 Neoniphon sammara | reverse complement strand
GGGGGGGGGAAAGAGAGTGCAGTAGAGTCTTTCGGGCATCAGGGGGCAGTGCTGAACATTTGCTAGATAGAATACATGGCAGTCAGTGGGGCTAAATGCTATAAAATAATCATGACAGTTGATTTCAAATATTTATAAGTAACTGAACTATTACTGTCATTGTTACTCAACCCAGTGTTTATAACAATGACAATTGTAAGTCATTATAAGTTATAAATAATTATAAGTCAACAATTGATGGTTGAAAAATTATGACACTTTCAGGAGATTCCCACTAACATTGAGGCTATGTGATGTTGACTGGTTGCATAACCAAAGAAAAAAAAAACATTTTTTTTCCAAAATGGTTCCAGACTTCATTCATCTGAACACACAGAAATGCATATCTTCTCAACCACGATACATTTTACTCTGTTTAGCCGACTTGTAGCTCTCAAAGTTGCCCTTTGGAGGTGGCTTCAGAAATTGTGATACGTTGAATATCTCTGACTTTCTCTGGAAGTCATCCTTTGACCCTTTTTTATTTTAGAACTGCATAATCAAGATGTAAAGGATTTCTAGACGCAAGAGGATGACAGACTACTTAACAGCCAGATTACTTTTTGCCTTTGCTCAGCAGTCCAGGCTTTGTGCTTCTTACCTCAGGATATGAGTCCTTGTCCGCTGGCCTCATATCCTGTTTCCACATGACAGCTCTGTCATTAATACCAGCTCTGAAGTTTTTGTTGAGGTACTAATTCAATTTTGTGGCAACATTAGAGGCTGTAATTTTATGATGTTTTAGCAGCTGCCTTATTGAGTGTCCATCTGTTCCTGTCAGTGGACTTTAACTTGTGACCATTTCTCTTTTCCAGTGACAATCAAGACTGCTGAGAGCTTTTATATTTCTTTTTGTCCTTTTCTTAATTTTAGAAGAAACTGATAAGCACTGTGCCTCAAAAACAAACAGGTCATGTTTTTCATAATAAAGAAACCCTATCCATAATACAGCCTTATTTAAATTACAGACCTTTCTGAAGACCAATAGGTCAACTAACTAACTGACTAGCCAACTTTTGAAAAATGGATTTCTGTATGCTCCTTTTAGTGACTGATATACTTTGATGTAATCTGGACACCAACCAGCCTCTTAGTAACTCTGTTAGTCATCGTTTTCTTTGAAAGCTTGCAGCGGTGTTTGTCAGACCTCTTTTAAGAGCTGACAGATACCACTAATTGGCATTCAAATTAATGACTTGCCTGCGTACCTGGCTTAGTAATTGTTATTTAGTTACTTCAAAGTCATAATTAGTTTCTTTTATTTTGATCACGCTCAGCAGTTAGCCATCTCGATCGGTACAGCAAACGTGTTTGTTAGAGCCAGCTGTGACCGGCATGCTGAAATGACAGATTGACAAAACAACTTACACTCTGCTATGCACTCTGCTCCACTTGGTCTGTGAATAACCGAGCTTTAGGAGGCATGACTCGACCAGGGTAATATATGCATTAAAACTCTGCAAAGAAATCACAGGATCCAGCAGCTCTGGGAATGGTGGGTTGCCATAGAAATTAGAAGTGCTGAAGTTTCCCCTAGCAACAGTGGATTGAAAATAGACTGGAGCTGTCCTGCATCGGCATGGCTGTAGGCTAAAACTTTGGTCTTAAGCCATATGTTTTTTTGTTTTTTTTTGGCATGTTATACAATGTTTATATACCCTCGAGTGTCTCTCAGATCCCAATTATGAATAAGGATGTTAGAACTGCTGCAAAAGAGGATCTTGAGTGCGCAGCACTTCAGTAGTCAGCGCTCAAAGCCTGAGCACTTCAATGTGTGGCTTTGTGTTTTGCGTAAAGGGATTTTCCAAAGTTACTGCTGCATGCCTGTCAGTATATAACTGTGACATCAGCTTGTATTTTAAACTGTAAACACTATAATAACAACTTTTTTATGTTGTATAAACTTGCAGTCAGTCCATTGTGCAAATGACTTGCCTGACCTCGCTCTTGAGTTTACAACTCGCTCACCAGCCTTAGTGTACCCACCTCTCATAATGCTCTTGTCCCTCGGCTGTATCGGTGGCTAAATTGGAATCACTGACATTTCTAGGCTGGCGATATGGGTCATTTGTATTTGCTGCAAAGTCACCACATCCATTTGTGAGACATCTGCCACCACTGGCAGATGTGACACAAACTGTTATTCCCAAGGAAACACTCCCTAGGAGAGTGGATTAAATTGTGTAGTGGTTGTAAGCTTGTAAGGCTCTTGTTAGATAGCATGCATTGAATGCCACAGCCTACATTGTGATTAGTTTGTTTTAGAAGAGGATATCCAATCATTTATGCTGTTCCAAAGTGTGGGGCGAATCATGCAGAGGATGGCAGCCCAAACATGTTTGTGGGTTTTTTAATTTCGGAAGACTGAAATCTTGTGAAACAGGGCATACTTTCTACAAAATAATTAGTGCATAATAGGGGTGTGAATCTTTGGCTCAACAGTGATGTAGTTTGATTCACAAATCACTTGTTGGCAATTTGATTTAAGAACTCAAGTATTTATTTATTTATTTATTTTGGAACAGTTAAAATTGATTGAAGTTTATAAACAATGTTTTGAGTCAATGATTTGATTCATATCAGTACTTGTACTATTCCTTATCTTTGGAAATGTGAAAAAAAAAATCACCATAGAATAGAATTACTTAAAAATGATTTATTCTGGAAAAAAAGCATTATTGACAAAAAAAGTAAGTAGTCCAAGTAAGTTGCGAATGATTTCATTCAAAGCATTTCGATCCAGGCCTCTTTATTTCCTCTATCAGATCGATGCAGAGGAATCAGCAGAATCAGCAGATCGATGCAGTGAATGAATCGTTACTACCCTAGCGCATACACTACAATTCAGATGTTATATTCTAAGGTAGATTGTTAGACTTTGATTAACTGGTCAGTTTCTATCTCTGTGATTCACATTACTGCACAGTACTACCAGTAAGTAGGCTTACTGCGTAGTCTACACTTGAGCATTAGATGCTTTCATAAAAATGCTCCCTGTGTTCTGTTCATCAGTTATTTCTATGAATTCCTGACTCCTGGAGAGCCAGAAGGTGTATGTCTATTTCTGGCACTGGCCTTTATTCTGCTGATACACACTCTACCCCAGTCTCATACAATTAGATTCAGTGTCTGTAGTGGTTTTGTAATCACTGCAATATGGCTCCAGCAGATATTGATTTCTTGCAACAATAAAACGCCAGTGTGGGGTGTGTTTCTTTGTCCCGGCTGTTGACCTGCCCAGTTAACGCAGTAGACTACAGGTCTGTCAGTTTTCTGTAGCAGCTTAAGACGGTTTCACTGCAAGTTCAGGTTTCACTGCTCTGTAGAAGTTCAGCTACATTTAGACTCTCAACACTTGAAGAGTTTTAAGGAATGAAATTTTGCCACTGTTTTAAACTTGGTAGTACTTTTCTTGAATGAAAAAGTCATCATCTTACTGAGCCAAAGATTCGTTATTCTGCCACTCTTAATGAGAGTCTGTCAGAAAAACATGCAGTCTAACTGGCATCAGTGTCCTGTGCTAACGACAAGCTAAGTATGAATTAAGTATGTGGGGTATGGGTTTCAATTTGAATTATGCATGCATGCATAAATCTTCAGTATTCCTTAAGGGAAGATTGTGCACAAGTGTGTCAGTTACTGAAGTGTGTCCTGTGCAGTTGAAGCATTTCACCCCAGCATGGTAAATCAACAGTAGCTCCTGTAGAGGTTTGACAAACTTCAGAAAAACCTTTGATATGAATGGACGCCATTAGACATTCTTCGATTGCAAGATATAACAAACCATTTTGTCTCTGTTTAACACCAGGCGCTTGTCTTTATTCATTAGATATGCAAGCATGTAGAAGTGCAGGCTGCCTAAGTATGAATTCATCCATAGCTGAACAGAAAGTGGTCTTCATAGCTCAGCTCAGCTTGCCTTGAAACCTGTGATGGTGAGTTACACTCTGTCAACCTGCAGTCGCGACTGGCTGGAGAGCAGCAACTGCTGACACTCGCCTGGATGACCATACTTGACAGTCATCAGCCTCTCTGATTTTAGATCAGAGCTCACATGTAGCAGGTTTTCAGTGCTGCCAGGGACTGACTTCCTCAACCAAGCGAAAGTAGAGCTCTTTGGGATCGAACTGGGCCTCTCTCTACTAGAATGACCTCCTGTTGTCATTATTATTGAGTGGAAGAAATAGACCCTTTAATTAAGTTTATGGCATGACCTTTGATATGTGAGGAACGTGCTAGAAGCTGCCCTTCCATCAAGGTTGGGATAAACAAGCCCATGGGCTGACTTGATAATAAAGCCCGCCTAAGAGAACCTTCTCAATCAATTTCACATCATTTGCCGGTCATAATTCCATAAAGCCTGCTGAGACATGCTAAGTTCAAATGGGATTTGAAATACTTGCCTGTTTTAAAGGTTGATGGGCAACAGCGTTCATAAGATCTCCCTCTCAGGGGACAAATAAACAGGTTGGCTGCAGGAAGCTGTCACTCACGGTGACATTCTTTATGAACGCATGGATCCAGTTTGATAAAATGTCAACATTTAATTAGCTTTGAAAACAAAGCTGTGACACTTTGTAATTAAATCCATACAAATGATGTTTAGTAATGTAGTAGCCTGTACTTTTTCTACATGAATATGACAAACGGAAATGTCAAGAGTCATGTTTTCCCGTCCTTAAGTTAAATTGTTTATTAGGCTTAGCCCATTAGTATGTAGATTTGGCTAGAGTTTATTTATGTGACAAAGAAGTCTAAGTAGTCTGTATCTACACTGTTCAAAATAACACCATAATGTGCCAAAGCTCTGGGAAAGCTTCAGAGCTTTGGCACATTGGGTCTTAGTGGCACTTTTGGGCCAATCATCCTCTTGACTGATCACCAGTGTATCATCAGCGAATCTTGACTGATGATCCCTCTTTCCTGCGTCGACACGAAACACACCTTTGTTTAAAATGGGAACTCTGATGTGGTATCTCTGTTAATAAAATCAAGTCACCCATATAACCCTGTCTGTTAGGCAAGAGCTTGATGGATTACCCTGCTCTCAGTTCAGTCTCAAGATATAGATCTGGTGTCTGGGTATGGGATTGGAAAAGATGCAAAAAGCAGGAGAAAAACTAATCTCTTGTAAAAACTGATATCCTGACTTCAGAATTTGAAAAATCACAGCCCATTTTGTGCCATTTTGAAATGTGTCCTTCGAAATCCCTCCTTTCTCCATTCAATTCCCATGCATGGACTTTTCAAGCTGTTGTAATACCCCAGCTCGTATTCATGGGGTGGTTTCACTTCTCTCTCTCTCTCTCTCTCTCGCTCTTTTTTTTTTAATAGCAGAGCTTCTCAAAATTGTGAAATAACACTCTCAGAGGCACTTTCTCGCAAGCCCAGAGTCATTTTGAGCAGTATGTGCAAAGCAATAACATACAAAGTGAGAGTGCTTTTGTGGAGCCTATATATCCATGTTACATCCAGGCCTCTGGCTCTGTTTTTTCTTCCAGATCACCCAGGAGCAGTATATACTTGCGTCCCAGTCTCTACACCTCCAGAGACCCAGCTGTGATGCCGTCTACCCAGTGGGTCTGTACGGCTGGAGGAAAAGATGCCTTTATTTCTTCCTGCTGCTGCTCCTGGTCATCATGATAGTTAACCTGGCCCTAACTGTCTGGATAATAAAGGTCATGAATTTCTCAGTGGTGAGTACACCATGGCATCCTTCTCATTAATGCTGACTTGGTTGGGCAGGTGACATTGTGCACCCTGAATTTAACTGTAGACATTAATAACATAAAAATCTGCAACATTTACACATAAATACATGTCTGTTTCGCTGTGCTCTGTTGCCTACTGACATAACACAAGAGTGAGTCAACCTATTTACATTTGCTGATATAAACATCCGATATCCAATCAGTCATTCCTCGGAAAAATCCTCTTTTGACCCCCACATTCAGCCAATTTAAAACAGTGTGATAATAGCAAAAGTAAAAATCTTTACAAACCCTGATGCATTTATGTATCTGGGTTTTTTAAACTAACATTGCATGGTTTATATTATCAAAGTATCAAAGTTCAGAAAAAGTTTGTCAAAGAATGCTAATGTATATAGGTCAAGTCTAGCATTTCAAACAGGAGTTAGAATCCTAGTCCTGACCTTAATACAAACCCTGGTGAGAAGAATTAGATTTATGCCAGCTCATTTAAAACTTTCTTATAAATATCATCTGCCATACTGTGTTTTTTTCCTCATCTGGATTTGTTAAAAGAATTAAAAAAGAAAGAATTGGAAGCAGGACTGACTAATCTCAAAAGAAAGCTAAGCAGGCAGATGCTGCGGGTCCCTGTGACATTTTCAGGGACAATGCACACAATCTTCCATTTTGTCAACAAACTCCTGATGGCAGCATCCCCCCTCTATGACGGACGCGTCCCCTGACTATCACTATCACTCCTCCGCTCCCTTGCCTTCCATCAATCTGTGTCACGAGTAAAAGACCTTATCAGTGCTGCTGGTGTCGCTCCAGAAAATGCACTTCACTACTCCACATCTCTCAGGACTTGGGCAGCTCAATAAGAAAACGCCTGCCAACCTACACACACCCCCTGCTTGAATTATAATATGTTTGTTCAAGCAGACAGACTTTGCTATGAGAGAAAATTATTTTAATATACTCTTATGTTGAAAAAGCAATGACTCACTGAAACTAGAGGGCATGTGGAAAGAGCATAAACTTCCCCCTCCTGTTACGCCTAAAGACGTCATTCCTAACATTTAAATTCAAAGTTAAATCAATTTCTTGACCTAGCAAACATCCTTAGAATTTGGAATCAAGTTTCTATCTTTTTATTGTTATGGCTAAAATCGGTCATTTGATTGAAGGAATTTCAGATCTGATCACTACCAAAATCTGATCAATTGCTCCCCTTAGCTAATGGCCTATTTGTCCACTGAATGTCATGGAAATGAAAGAGCTTCAGGGCTTCATATGTTTTGCAGACAGACAGACAAACTGAGATGAAAACACAACCTCTTAGGTGGATGTAATAAATATGAAATGTTTACCATTTACATGAATTAAATGTCACAGACACCCTCCACACCCCCAGCTCATGTAAATCCATGTAAATGTAAATCCGTTGTTTTGTTTTTAAAGTATCCATCAGTGTGGTACTCGTCTCCACCATCACGTCCATAGCTGCCACATTAGTCCTGGTTTTACTCCGTCTGCCTCCCACTGCTGTCACCCCAACACCGATGACTGTCTGTACCGCTGTCACCTCGGTGTCATGTCCTGCTTTGGCGCTGTCATTCAGCACTGCCCGTCCACCTACCTGTCTGCCAAACGGGCATAAATACACAGCAGCTATTACACAGCCTAATGCAGTTCAGGGACAGGAGAATTATTTTTTTATGCTTTAGTGAAGACACAATGGCACGTAAGCTAAAATCCTTTCAATCAAATCATCAGGTTTTGGCAAGGAGGTTAATACACTTTTGTGTGGGAGCGCCAAATACTTTTTTGTGCATCACAACTACAGATGTGTCTAAGTGCATTTCTCCAAGGTTGACTAGTTGGTAGAATGTTCAACTAGTCATTGACAGGCCCATGTTTAAATAAAGCAGTGCTGTGGACAGGTTTAAGAATAGGTGTCTCGCCTGGCTTAATAATGAAAACGCATGACCTCCTGTGTGTTTAAGAGGCAGAGTGCTTATCAGTTTCTTCTGTAATTAAAAAAAATGTCATAGAGGAATGTAAATGTTTTTTTTTTCCAATAACAGCATTCACTTACTTCTGCTACATTGCTCCACTGTTTTAGCTTGTTGCTACGGTAACACAGGCTGGTTCGGAACTTTATGGCCATTGTTTGAATTCAGAACAGCGATTAAACTGGGGTTAGGATGACCCTGAAGGCTGTGAGATATTTGGTCACGGCGAGAAGATTTTGATATTATTATGTTTATTTTTTCAGTTTTAAGCTGCGACCAGTCGGTTGACAAAATTTCCTCACCCTGTGGCGGCCACAGTTTTCACCCTAGGAGGCTGAAATTTGGCATGGAGGTCAAGGGTGTGTGTGTGTGTGTGTGTGAAGGTGTGTCTTCATGTTCATGCCAATCGGCAAAAAGGGGGCGTGGCAATGGGAGCAGCCTATCACAAAAAGGTGCATAGCTTCCAAATGGATTCACACACTTGCACAAGATTCTGTGGAAAGGTTGGTCATAAGACAAAGGACAGCTGATTAACTGTTCATGCTGATCAGCAGAAAGGGGGCGTGGCAGTGAGAGTGGCCTATAACAAAAAGGTGCCTTACTTCCAAATGGATTCATGTAACACGGCCAAACTTTGTAGAAAGATACACACAGATACACACACACACACACACACACACACACACACACATGAACCCTTTGTCATAGACTCTTGTGTGAGGCATCATTGCACCCAGAGAATTTCTTTTTTGTTGGTGTGGGTTAGCCCCGCCCCCTATAGTTTAGCCATGCGCCCTTTCATAAGTCATTAACTGTTATTTATGCACTTGTGGGAGTCATCATTGCATCATTGAGTTAATTTTTCATTGGTGATGATTTGCCCCAAGCCCTATACTTTAGCCACGCCCTCTTTCATAACATATTAAGCACTTGTGAACTCAGCAGAGGTTCCTTTTTTAGTGGTGTGGGTTAGCCCCACCATCTGGTATCTAGCAACGGCAACTTTCTACCTGTTAGGCTGAAATTTGCCATGGAACTCAAGTATTTGTGAGGTTGTGTGTGTGTGTCTGTGTGTGTGTGAGTGCGTGCACGCATGGATGCATGGACGTGGGTGGTCCCAGCTATTGCGAATTTGCGTTTGTTTTTCTGTTGTATTACTGTTTACTTGTGAATTACTGAAAAGTTTTAAAACTCAAGGCCTCTTCTGACAATTAAATGAAAATGGAGCTGAAAAGGGAGTCATTCTTCGAGTTGATGCTTGTGAGTAAGCTGTGGTTGTTTTAAGGGGTCAAATGAGCCAAAAAGTTTAAGAACCACTTCCTTAATCTGAGAGGTTACAAAATTTCAGATGCCATCCCAAATATTATTGGCTGGTGTTATTATATGAATCTCAGTGGTAAAAAAAAAAAATAAAAAAAGAGAGAGAAGAGATATTAATAAACCTAGCTGAATAGTTAATATGCACATGAGAATATAGAATGGGAGCAGTGTTGCCTGTGATAACCATAATTATGTTGTAGGATGGGATGGGAAACCTCCACCTGAACCAAGATGGGATTCGCCTGGAGGGAATCTCTGAGTTTCCCATGCCTCTCTATGTGAACGAGATCCAGTCCAGAAGGGTAAGTTGCCCCACCGCTCTTCTCACTAACTTCAGGGTGCCTGTTGATCAATACAAAGTGGCGCCCATGAACTAGGAATAACTACCATCGACTGTAAAGTATGTGAAAAGCTTTTACAGGGAAAAAAAAAAATCTCGCCAAAACCACTGACAAGCTGCTATTGATCTCTCAAAGTTGAGGAAGTATGATCAATTCATTAACAACAAAGGCCAACTTCCCTCGGAGATTCTGACTTGAAGGCACTTTGATGTAGCCTTATATTTCCGCATGGTGCCTGGGTTGGAGAGATTACTCTCTCTCTCTCTCTCTCTCTCCCTCTCTCTCTTTCTCCCCCCCTCTCTCTCCCTCTCTCCCTGTCCAGTGTGCTCCTCTTCTCCTCCTCCTCATTTCCTGTCTTCCTCCAACGGTGCACTATCAGGAGCTCCCATCGGCAGGAGATGGGTAATAGGCTGCCTCTCGGCTGCTCACAGGCCACATACAGCCCTACAGGAGATTACAGACGATTACAGAGGGACCACAGTCCCCCGCTGGATTTCCAATCAAGCCCACGCGATAAATTCCCCCCTCCGCTTCCTCCCTCCCTTCGTCTCCTCTTTGATGTTCAGTAGATTAACCAACACAGCTCCAGTGCAAAGTTGATCCAAATTTTCTTCTCCCACACGGATCACAGACACCCAGTTGGATCGTTCCCTTTTGAGTGATTAGGCATGGTGCAGAAAGCAATTTCAAGCGATGGGAGCTGGGGTTCCATGTAGATTTGATTTTTGAGGGATGTCGATGGAGGCAGCGGCTAGATAGTGGGTACAATTTGCCACACCAGATTGAGAAACAAGTTAGAATTGCCTACTCAGAGTCTTTGATGTTCTAGTTCAAGCTAAACATTTATTTAAATATAACAGCAGTGCACTTAGCGCATAGCAAACACCTCAAGGCCATTGCAGACGCCCAAGCTGAACATTAGACAAAGCCAATATTTCTTTCCCAACTGCGGGTTAACACAGAGGTGGTGCAATAATGCCTGCAGACATTTTTACTGTCTTGTTTTACAGACAGGCTGTGCAGTGGCACTCTTATCTACTGGTGCCAGAGATATTTGCAGGACAAAAATCTCCGTGGGTCACTCAATATTTCTCACCTGAGGAAATATGTCAAACACAGAGAGAGCAGGGATTATGGTTATCCGATGGGTGGTAGAGAGTTTACACCACAGTGCACTGCACCTTTTTTCAGTCAGATAACCACCATTGATCAATAAGCCATTACCACAAAGAGCACTGGACACAGTAGTGCACTGGCGATATCTCCTGAGAGTTAAATACTACTATCATGATATTTTCATGTCTGCTCAGCCCAAATTGCTGTGTTTTTTTTTGGTGAATCTGTTGTGAGACAAGTAACTCACATCGCTTGGCATTGGAGCTTGTCGGTTTGAAACTTCATCAAAACTTGAAGCGATGAAAAGTTTCAGTGTTGCACAAGAAAATCTAAGCCACCTCATTAGTTTCTGGGAAAAAATAAAAAACTTTGATAGGCAAAACAAGTTCCAGGATAAGAAGCATTTGAATGAATGCTCTCAGTGGTGTGCTGTGAAATTTGCACATTCTGTTTACACTGGTAATTCTGTTGAGTTGTTTGTAGTGGTGCTCCCCCCGCTACCCAACAAACAAAAAGCAAACAAATTGTTTGCACAGAGGAGAAACAGTATTAGTGTTGCTGTTGCAGCTAATGACATAACAGCATGGTCAGGCAAGTCCAGAAACCGCCTGTTTATTAGTCTAACAGTAAAAATATGAAGGGAATCTAAAAAATGAATGTTTGACAGTAAATAGATAGTGTGTCTACTCAGTTGAACTTCATACTTTATTGGATTTTCATTTACGGAGACATTAGCATTTAAATATATTGATATTCTATTTTTTGGCTTGCAAATGAAATCTTTTTGTATATAATCTTTCAATGGACAAGAAGAGGCAGATGCTTCATTTTGTTATTGCCTCATTAATGTTGCCACTAATTGTAACAACTACAGCAGTTGCCAGTGAGAAAGCCCAACACAATGCTAAGTAAGAGGGAAAAAAACATCTTTATATGCAATTTAATCTCATATTTAGTGTTAAAGTCTTTTTTTTTTTTTCCAAACAAGTGAAAAACTTTGCCAGTGGGATGAGATAATCCCACTTGTTTCCAATGCTCATCAACTTGTGTCCAGAATTTTCTTGTCATTGTCTTGATACTACTGGTGATCTAATTTATTTTGTTACTTATTTATATTTGTTCCCATAAGAATTCATTGGCAGCAAGTGGGATTTTTTTTTTTTTACTTTGTCAAAGAAAAACAAGATTTTAACACTGAATATGAGACTAAATCATGTTGTTTGCAGTGCAGAGGTCAAATTTGTTTTTGTTTCGGCGAATAATGATATACATCGCTTATTTTAGGAGAGTGGGTTTTTACATTTCTGCAGCTCACTGGTTTTCAATCACGGGTTACTGACTGCAGGTTTTCATTTGTGCTAAACACAACAGCAGCTGATTTCACTGATTGGTTCCTCCTTGGAAATCAGCTGCTACTTTGGTTTGGTTGGAATGAAAACCTGCAGACACCTGAGCCTCAGCGGTCCAGTCCCTGAAAACCAATGATGCAGACAGCTGGAAAACAGCAAAGGAGACACAGGGCAGATTTAACAACTCGACTATCTCTGCTGAGCATTGTATCGGACATCAAGCGATGTACTTGATGCCCGATATGATTCACTGCTTTATGAAAGAGCCTGGGCCTAAATCGTATCAAAGCCATGCAAATCACACCAAATCCTGCTCGCAGTGTAAGGTGTGTTTCCCTGTTTGTAGCTGTCTCACTGTAAATGCACTGGCCTGTATGAAATCAAGCGAAAAACCTGCAATTGCATCTTTCTTTTGGGTTGAATTGGCTGCTTCAGTCTGAAAAATAATGTTATCAGCCAGTGCCCAGATAAAGTTAATCAAATCCCTGCCATTCAAAATTGTTGGTTCTAGTTATTTTCTCCAGGGACCCTGGCTGCTCTATAAATAGCATCAAATGCAGGTGTAATCCACTTGAGTGAAACCACTCCCTCACCAAAGCCCATCATCTTGTATTGATAAGCACGACAAAGACCACTCTAACAGCCAATTATGAATCCAAGGCTAAAGCGATTCGCTTATTCAGTTGCCGTCGTTTAAAGTTGGAGGGTTTTTGGGCAAGCTGCAGCAGTGCCTCAGAAATCTGAAGATCCTTGGAACAGAGTTTGCTCAAACCAATTAAACTTCAGTAAATTAATTTCCGAAATGTAAAAAAAATGCCTGCAGATATGTTTCAAAACAGCCTATAGTATCCAAATTGTTGTTGAAAGGTTTATAATTCTATATTTTAACAAGGACATTACAACACAACAGAATGTCCACTTTTTGCTCATTATAGTTGTTTGGTGAGTGAGGATCTCTGCAGTTTAGGGAAAAGAAATCCAAGTAGTACAACAATATATGCATCTTTTATGTATTTTTAAGCACAGGTTTGGTCGGGATTACACAGTGCTGAGCAGTAGCCTTTACCTTTGCCTTAAAGCCCTGTAGTTTATTTCACACACACTCACAGCAAGATAGGAACATCTTCCCACTTTGCTTTCTTTAAAACTCCTTTGCTGAGGTAGTCTGCTGTGCTCTTGCCTTTGGCTGTGATGTTATTCATTGTATGCAGGGAGGCATCCTTAGCCGTACCGCAGCCATGGTAATTTTTCAGTCTGACGGGGCCCGCTGCACCTACAACAACGGGCTCCATTTATGTGCATTGGCTCTGATCTCCACTTGACCTTCCACAAGAGGCGCAATGACTAGAAAGCCTTTCATGTGATCCCAAAGAAGTGTTCAGGGGAGCAACGGCGCCTCAGCCCCGGCCCCTTAGGAAAGAGTTTAAGACCTGTAAACTCTTTAAAGTGATACTTCAAATCGAGAACTCGCATTTCCTCACACTACAGTGCTTCCTGGAGAACTTGTATTCATGACGCGCATTTATATCGGGAGGGAGCAAGTGGGGAATGAAAACAAACCGTTTGACCTCCGCAAAGTTACATACCTAACAAACTTAGCAGGTAATCTACAATTTGATGCCTCTTTCAGGGGGAGCATGTAGTTAACTAGAAAACTGATTTGCACCAGAATTATTGGGTAATTGCAAGACTGATAATCAAGCTAAGGCGATAATGAAGAGATGTTTTCATTTTATTAACGCAGAAGTGATTAATTAAAAAATGCAACACATTAATTAGAATTTCATAGAAGAGTGAAACAATACAAGGACAAAAGAGATAAAAAAAAAGTTATCTAAGTCTGTTAGTGCTGGGCGGTAATTCAATGTAATTGCTTATTCTCTTTTGGTACAATTATATGATGATAAATATCTTGATACACAAGTCTGCTGTTTAAACTGACGATAACAGACATTCAGTGAAACATTTTAAGGAATACTATTCAAAATTTTTAGTTTTGTTTGACACCAAACATTACCGTTTGGTTCATTCATTCAAACCTTTATTTATTCTCAAATAACACTGAGGCCACCCTCATTTGCAATGGTTAAAACCAGCAGAGTGAATAAAAATTTTAAAAAGTTCATAAAAATTGGTTATGACTGATTAACATGTGATGCTGCATTTGATACCTGATTCATATTTTGATAATTTATTGTTATGTCTCCATTTGGTCCAGGGGATTAGATGAGTAACAATTGATATTAAAACCGGGGAAAAGTAATCAGGGAAACAGTTTTATCCACCAAGGAACATTTTTATTAAACATACAGTCAAAACAAACCACAACAATGACAACTTACACAACAATAAATCAGGCAATTAAGCCTGCACACTTCCTCCAACAAGGAAATAAAGCTACCGACCCACCAGCAGCCAGCTCAGTGCCGCACAACAGACAGTATATGTGCAGCACAACTAAGCTGCCGGCGCTAACACACGTAACACGACAACAACACAGAGAACCATTGAATGGCCAGGTGGCACCACAGAACCACACAATAACTGCAGTACCACAGCCAAAGGTTTGCATGCACAGACACACAGTTCGAGTGAAATTCTGGCCCACTGGCACTGGTCTGCAGCCTCCTCCAGGTTCTTATGCTAATTGCTGAGTAGCTACAGGTTTTTGGTTACTGCTCAGCGCCATCTGCTAGGAAAAGGGCGGTACCTGGAGACACAGGAGAGAGCCGAGAGACAACAAACAAGAAAACAAATGGCACAAACTGATGGCCGTAACATTTTTCAATATCAAAAAAATCCTTATGAGCATTGCGATATTGATTTCAACCTGCCCTAAAGTTTTTTTTCACTGGCAGTCCCCTTGATCCTCCAGAAAGAAGAGCTTTATTAGAAAGAAATCCATGGCCAGCTGAAATTTTCCAGATGTTTCATGTAGCCAGGACTGAGTTTAAAAATATAGTGAATATGATGAAACACAAAGCCCAGTAGCCACCACCTGCCCACAGGGGTCAATAAAATCCATTTCTTTGGAGCTGTTCATAAAAGCCGGTATATATTCTATTGTCTGATTTCCTACCACGTTTTTATTTATTTATTTTTTTTGCAATAACACTCTGAGACACTTATCTACTGAGCCATATCTGAGCTTTGCAAACAGCCCGTGTTTGCATCTTAATCAAGTGCTCCCACCACCGAGATCAACACTGAAAATCTTGAGATGTGAGTGGGTCGGGAGTTCAAATCAACAACCTTGTGCATGTGTTTATCCTAATAAGCAACATCCAAGCTCCTCTCAACACGCTGATGTGTAGGGAGAGAGGCATCGGCACCATCACTGCACTTCATTTTACTCTGAATAATTATATCTGAATTAGTTCTAGTGTAGTCTTAATGTAGTTCAGTTGAATTGTATTTATCCAGGGAAGGTTTGCTGACCGAGCCCTTTTAGAGCAACACCTTGCTTCATTGTGTTGGTTATACAAATGTCCCTTGTCTTCCAAAAAAAAGCTCTGGGGCCAAAGTTCCTGGGACTTCCCGGGGCAAACTGAGCACCCTAAGATCGTGTGTGTTTGCGTTTCTGCCACACCCAAGAGCAAACTTAAAATGGAAATAAAGAGGAGGTGTCAAGGCCGTGATTATGTTCATGATGATTTACTGCTGAGCCGCTGTGATGTTGCATTTGGTTTTGGAGAAGAGATACGTGGAAGGTCGCAAATAAGATTGAGGACGCTAGAAAAGCAAGAGTTGCAAAGAGGAAACTGTTTTTACATAGGGGGAACTGAGATCAGCTGTCTCAAACAATGAAAAACGCTATGTTTTTCTTTGAATTACTAGCTGAACGATCTCGATAGAACAAATTTTTAGTAATTTGTATTTGCGGTCACTTGCTCCTGCTTTTAAAAATGGCGAAGGTGATACTTTCGCATCAGCTTGTGTCAAATTCTTAACCAATCAGGGATGTTCAGTGCGAATACTAATAGGGACTGGATCCTTTGGGGGAAACAAGGGTAAGGGTTCCTGGTTCCTCAAAAGGGTTCCTGTATTCTGGAGAAGTTCCTGCAGTGGAAAAGGGGTAAACGAGCTGTCAGGTTCAACAGTTTTCCACTATGGGATACTGGGTTTGGGAGTTATATCTTGCCACCCAGACGATAGTTAATGAGGAAGAGGAGAACGAACGTTGGGCCCTGATTTTCCCGTATTACCACAACATAACATACTTTTCTTTATGTCTCTCTCTCTCTCTACTTTTGTTTTTATCTTTTCCCATCATGCTTCCCCTAGGACAGCTTGTTGGTTTTGCGGTCAGAGAAGAATGTAACGCTGAACGCTCGAAACAGCCAAGGCCAACTCACTGGCCAGCTCACAGTGGGTGAGTTTTCAGTTATTCCTATGCATCTGCTTTGTAATCCATTGCACATTAAATATCACTTAATCATTTGCACTGTCTATTTATACTTAAATGTTTAGCCTTTATGTCCCTGTCTTGGTAAGACTCAGTAAGACTTTGATCAGACATTTACAGTTGCAGCCAAATTAAACCAATCTATTTTTTATTAATGACTTTAATGAAGATTAGAGCAGTTTATTTTTGACTCATCTCATATCTTTGTGCTTGCGGTGGCATTGTTTTTTTTTTTCTTCCATACATTAACCTTTGAAGCGCTTATTGAAAGGGTAATGGATTCCTCTTATTATCATCAAGTTTAACCATCAGTCAGTCCAAATTAGCAAAGTCATTTATGTGATTAATGATCACTGGAAAGCAAATGACCCGCTTATTAACATTAATAGCTATTGATTTTAGCCAGCATAAGGTGAGAATTGATGGTGATTCGACAAGACTTGTGATATTACACATTTTGGTCATGCTTGACCTTTATTTGAAAATTAGTGCCTGATTAGGTAGAAAGAGCATTTTGTATGAAATGAGATGAAACCTGAGGAGAATAATTAAATTCCCTAGTTGTTGCTCCCTGTGGATTAATTGGAGAGAGAGAGAGTGAGAGAGAGATATGCTCGAGTTTCTGTATGCAGAGCTGGAAAAGCACCAAACCCTATAGAATGGGAATTAATATTCTTCACCAGTGAATCAGATTACTGATTTGTCTCCATCCATTGTAAAAGCATGGCTGATCGAGCTTTGCTGGGTGTTTTTCATTTGCAGAGGAAGCCCTGCAGGAAGTATTCAGGTTGTTAGCAGCCTCACGTGGCTTTGAATCACATAAGAACACATTTATTTGAAAGTGCTATTTCCAAGAAGCATGATTGTTAGCATTGCTTCCTCGTAAAATCCTTTATTATCAAACCATTTTTACAAGTGCTTTATAATAATTAGCTAAATTAAAATAAATTGTGCATTCCATTATAAGCCTGTGTTCACATATGTCAACTTATCATAGAAAGAAGAAACTCACCACTTACAACAGTCGTAATCTTAGACAATGTCAAAGTTGTCCTAACAAAAACATTGCAGACAAGATCAACTATGCAGGGAAAGGGACCAAATGACACTTAATGACAACAGTTATAAATTTGAATTGTTTTTGTCATGTCATGGTTATGACACTGTTATGTCAGTCTTATAAATACCCCTTAAAATAAAGTGTTACCATGTATTGTAATAGATGTGGGACTTTTTAAGTTGTTTTACTGTGAATTAAAGGGCCTCAGGAGGATTAGCTGTCTCCAAGGAGTCAGCTAAGGGGGATCTTAGTACAAAATAGGGGGGGAAAAAATGTGAACACGGCCTGTCATGTAATTGTTGATGTAATTTGAAACATCAGTTCAGTATCCCTCACTCTTAGGGATCCAATATTTAACAATCCCATTCCCAGCACCTTGGTTAAGCATGTGTATGCAACAGCGCAGCAGCCTTTGGATGTGTTTGGTGGTGGTGACGCTGATGCCTCCATTAGCTACCCAGCTGAAAGCCAGGGGCTCCATGCACTCTCTACAGGGTCTGAGGCAGTGGAGGCTCAGTGTCAGAGGCTGGAGGTGCGCAGCAGGGACGGAGGCAGGCTGCTGTTCACCGCAGACGAAGAAGGAGTCAACATGAGAACAGAAAAGTTCACGGTCACAGGTGAAACGTGCCGCACTCATAATGGATTGTCTTTCATGCTGATATCTAAGAAAGGCAAATCAACACAGAATGAACAAGGAGTAAATGTGTCATGACAGGGGGCTTTTAGTTTGCTATTTAAATGCTGTTATACAAGTGTCAATTTTCTTGCCAGGCTCAGAAGGTGCCGTCTTCGGACATTCGGTAGAAACCCCACTAATCCAGACGAGGGCCTCTGAAGACCTGAGGTGAGCTCACATTCATTGGCTTTACAGAAATTCATTAAAGCTTAATGTCACATGTTCATATCCTGTTCAATTAAAATGAAGAACTTTAAATAATGATGATGAATGTTCGGTGGCATTTCAAAGACAAAGCCTGTGCCGAAAAAAACACGGATGGCAAGAACCATCATTCACTACTGTCATTATTCTCAAGCACCCTCTTGTAAATTCAAGCATCTAGCCTCATTAACAGGAGAATCCGAACCCTCTTAAACTAGATTTTACCATCGCATCAATTTCACAGGACATGAGTGAATTCATTGGTTGGTTGTTCTACACAGCAGTCAGGGATTGATTAGATTAAGGCTTTGTGAGAAAATGAGCGAGGTTAAGATACATATTAGACACATGCACCTCTATGTATGCACACCCTGCTGCACTTTGCCTGAGGCAGTGGGCCTCGTTGGTCCATTAACAAGCTATAACGAGCGTGGTTTGTTGTCTACCTTACTGGCCCTAAAGGGAGGGCTGGGATCAAAGTTGGCAGAAAAGCAGTGTTCTGGCAGCTAATTCCTTTGGAGTGAGTGGAATACTGATGAGGCTCACTTTAAAGCAAACGCATACACACAAGACTCACACACACACACACAGGCTCTGCCCAGGGGTGACCATCTGCAATGTGGTCAAAATCTTAACCATATACACCCAGACAAGGGACATTTTGGAGGTAAGCATTTAACCCAGTTAAAAACATGGATTTTCTTATTTAGCATTATTCTTTAGCACTATCTTCATCACCCACTAAGATCTGAGAGTCCCTAAAAGCCAATAACTGTAACAAAATGGAGTTTTAGGGGCTGCATTTTCCACAGTAATCCATTCCAGCAGGGCTGGGTGGGCTTTGGTTCACCTTGTGGGGTAGCAATATTGTCTGGACTCTGGTAAGACCAACCAACCGTCCAGCAAAGAGAAAATATCCCACTTGTTGGAACTGAAATAGCTATGGGTCTTTCTAGCAACATGTTAGCAAATGTTTTTTTTATAGCTAACATTGCTGTTTAGCTAAAAACTGGCACTTTAGAGGCTTGTAGAGCTTAAGTGATAAAGTTCATGACTGATGCTATCGCTAGCTAAAGAGGGCACAGCTCCATTCAGAAGATAAAAGCACTTTGCTAGCCCTCGCCTGAGCACGTCAGCATGCTGTGCTAACAAGCTAACGGTTACTGCTGCTCACCACCGTTTGTTAACAGGTGCAATTGAAGAGTCAATCAAATGGGGGCGGGAAGAATAAAAACTAAGGTCGTGTTCTGATTGGATCGCTCCACAATAATTTTATAATTTTAATGAGAAATTATATATTTTACTCTTCTATACCTTTTAACGTTGAGCTGGCAGTATTATTTCAAAAGACTTGATTTACAGCAACATGATGTTTACTTAAAGGAGCCCTAATGTAATAATTCAAATATTCCTCTATATACATATATGATCAAAGTTTAAGGTAGATGTTGTCAAAATGTGCTTCTGTTTGTGTAGTTGAAGTTAAAGGATAATTCTAGGTTATTTGCCATCATGCCAGTTGATTGTATTCAAAATATCACTTACTTCACTCTTGAGCTTTACATAACTCCAGTTTTCATTGCATTTGCACCACATAGAACATTTTCTCATTCTGAGCCACATTTATATATTTTGAAACAAAATCTTGAATAATACGGCACCTTTAAGGATGTGAACTTCAAAGAGAGCTCAGTCACTTGTATTCATGTGCTTCACTTCTCTGTTTCAGGTTGATGTTTTTACATTTTGTATGCATCTTCTATTTCGGCGCAAGAAATTATGAACAAGTCAGACTGATTCCAGTGTGAGCAGAATACTGTAATCAATTCACTATTGTGATGGTGGAGTATGAAAACCACAGGGGACGCTTGATAAGCTGAACCCCTATAGAGTTTGTTTGGATTCATCACGCTCACATTGGCAGAACGGAGAGGCTGAATGAATGAGGTGTAGATGTGTGAAAGATGGTGAGACTTGGGGTGTAAAAAGCCAACATTGAAAGATAGATTGTCCTCACTGCGATCCAGAATCAGCTTCAGATCTGTGACTGAAATTATGACTGCTCTGTTAGCACTTAAAACTCCAGGGGATAGATTCAAGACTCAAAATCTGGGCATGCACAAAATTGAATACATCCATGCATTGTCTTTATTTCAGATTCATAAAATCCTGCTTACATTGGTGTGTTTTTCTAAATCTCAGTCATATTGAAACTGTGTACGTGCACAAGGTTAATGTCCAGTCCCACAACCCGTAAATGGATGTCGACCTAACCGTTTAACCTGGTTTTTGCACATAAATGCCAGTCGTCATCATCATGAGGCTCTAAAGACTCATCCTTCTTCTGATGGGCTTGACAGATGGTATGTGATGTCACCTCTGCCCCATTTATTTTCTATGAAACAGGTGCGAAAAGGGGATTGTCACGTGTCCCTCCCCACATGACGTGACACGCCATGCTGGTGTACATATTATACACACGAACACAGGCTGGCTCACTTTGACCAGTTGGTGGACATTTTATTGACACAGCTTATTCATCAAAGCAAAGATTCCCTTCAAAGCAATACAGCATATGGAATCCACAGCTTGCAGAGAATAAAAAAATAAACAAAATCAGTCAAAATCATCAAATGTGTTCCACTCCACCACTGACCTCTGACCCTCTTATTATTATTGAGCTACTTTTTTATTTTACTACTTTTTAAAATTCAATAATTACACAAACAGAAGACAAGACTAATTTTATTTATTCTG
>OMKZ01018600.1:6352-20266 GCA_900302535.1 Neoniphon sammara | reverse complement strand
CCCATCCAAGCATGGAACCGAAGGCAGGAAGTAGGAACTAACCCCCCTTAGAACAGAGCATCCAGCAACAATGACATCAAAGAAGAGACATTGTTAGAAATCGGTGTAACTCAGTTATAAAACACAACTAATGACATGCTACCAGGCGGGTGGAGCTGGGGTGGTGGAGGGTTTGTGAAACAAGCGCGGCAAGAAGCTGCTTCTTTAGAGGGCGAGTTTAAATAAGACTACAGATTGACAGTCGAGCAGTCGTCTGACAGGGTGAAGTCAGGTGACAGTCAGGTGTTGTCACGTAACTATTTGGTGGGCTGAAAACAGCTGATCTACAGCTCGACATCATGACCTGTCAGAGCCTACACAGAGCTTCATGTGTGTTTGTGTTTCCACCACACCATGAGAACAGTGAGCTTCAGGCAAATAAGAAGGAGGTGTCTAGTCATTCTGCATGTGACTGACAACAGCAAAACATGGAATATGTCGAAGTCATTGTTGTTAACGATTATTTGTGATGTTGCATTTGGTTTGGGAGAGGAGATGCATGGAGGTCGAAAGTGAGATTGAGGACGCTGAAGGAAGGAAGAGCCGAAGAGAGGAAACTGCCTTTACGAAGAGTCAACTGTGACATGGCAGTTTCAAATGAAACGAATGGTATGTTTTTCTTTCAACCACTTGATAGAACAACCTTTTAAAAACCTGTGTTTGCAGCTCCTCACTCACACACTTAAAAATCCTAGGGGTGGTAATTTCGGGCTGCTTGCATCATGCATTGAACCAATCTAAAACTCCACCACACCGGCCCCCAGGAACTTGGGGAGTACTGCCTCATTTGTAGGGACCACTGTGGTACTCATCTTAACCCCTCGGGCAAAAAGAGGGACTGGTTCCTCTGGTGGAAACAGTGGTAAGGGTTCCTCAAAAAGAGTTCCGGTTTTCTGGGAACAGTTGCTCCGGTAGAAAAGGGGCAAAAGAGATGCAGCAAATAGCCAGACAGTAAACTAGAGAAAACACCTGATGGGTTAGCACTTGATGTACCACTGTGTGTGCACTTGTGTGGGAGAACATGCATCTGAATACTCTCAGTCCCATCCATCTGTATATGATTATGTGCTTTTATGTGAGAGGATGGATCCAGAGGGGGATTCAAATGAAAGGCATAAGAATCTTGTATTAATGATTTAGGACCAGTGAGACAAAATGCAGAGTAGCAAGGGGGGTGGATTAAATGTCACAATACAGCAGCACTATGGATAAAAAAAATATTCTGACGACTCAGATGTTCTTGCACATTTTGGGTGTTTGGACGTTGTGTGGAACTGGTTTTAGTTTGGCTGATACCGGGAAAAGAAAAGTGAAATCATAAAGCAGGAGGGGGAGATGCTGAGGTGGAGGTTTCTTCATAATTATCTGTTCATGAGTGAGAACGAAGATGCTTGTATGTTCTCAGGGGAACACAGAGATGTTAGAGATAAATAGAGACATTACAATTCACAAGCAGGAACATCGGTACACAGAGTACACAGACAGGGCATGAAATAATCCATAAACATGACTTTTTTTTTTTTCATTTGGGAATGTCTGACCATTATGCTCAGACAAAAGGACACTGACGCCTGCTCTGAATCGGTTATGGCAAGTTAGAGCTCTTAAACATGCCCTTGAGACGCAGATGGAGAATCAATGGAGAGTAAATTCTCAAACTGTGCTCTCGCTTCCCTAAATTTGCACAAGATATGGGAGGTCACAGACACGCACTCGATACTGAACTTTTTCTCTCCTCAGCAGATGATACAACAGGGGCAAATCATAATTTTGACATTTTCTATTCCCAAGTAGTCAAACAGGCATGACAGATGTGACATGATTACTGGCAATAGCAAATTAGGACATCATTATTCCAGCCTGTTCATCATGGCGGCCTGGCTGATTGTTCACACATCAGAACTGTGGATTCATTGTGGCAATCACATGCCACCCAATTAATTCAGCAATTTCCTTTTTTGCGGGCATTTGCTGACATCCTTGTTATGGAAGATCTGCTACAACTGTTCATTACCTGACAGAGGGAGGACTTCATTGAAATGGATTCATGGGCATCTCCAGCACTTAATCGTTCTGATCTGTCCTTCCTGTGGATCATAACTCTTTGATATGTGTGTGTGTGTGTGTGTGTGTGTGTGTCCGCTAGTATATCTGAGAGGCGGGTAGTAGAAGAAAAAGGTAGCAAACAAAAGGTTGTCCTTCACCGCAGCAGCAATGCCCTTTAAGTCCTCGCCTCATTATGAGTGAACAGAGTCAACCTCAAAGAAACCCCTGCACCTGTTCATACACTGCTCAGCACAGACCAGGGAACACGCACACACACACACACACACACACACACACACACCGCCGACCTTTAACTGAGACTCTCTGCCAGCAAATGGATTTGAATAGGGATCAGCAGAAAAAGAGAAGGATTTTTACAATGTTGCAGGACTGCAACAAGGTTTCCTGCAATGGACAAGACAATTTAAATACCATCTTACATTTTCTATATGTTTTAAACACCTTTCACATTGCTCCTTTGATCTGGTTTAGCTATAAGACACACAATATTGATCAAATGACAATCTGGAGCTGTTCAGTTAAAGCTGAATGGGAGATCAACTTTGCTGTCACAGTGATGCTACCCAGAAGGATACAGGCAACATCATCATTTGGATGTAAAGCCTCAAACTGTTAAAATAAGGAGGGTGTCCGTGATCACCTCATTACACAAAATGGTCTTAAACAATAGCATTTCCTGATCACCTCACACTGATCATGTGAGGTGTTCCTGAATAATCATTATTATTATTTTAACTATTAATATTATTGGTATTATTTGTGGAGTTGCTCCTTTTCTCTCTTGATTTTTGGCCCTGTGAGAGAAGTTTATATTCACAAATGCTAAATTGTTAGTCGATTCTGTTTTGTAGTGTATGTGTGCTGAAGAGTCACAGAGCTATCGAGTAAAAGTTAATCTCATATCTAAATATTTTGCATAAAATGGTATAAAACAGAGGTAAGAAAAAATGACAGCACTTATATCCATTTATCCACAATCATGTCCTCCATTTCAGGATTCACAAGGCAATAAAACCATTTAACTATGACTCAGGGATAAATACTCTAATAGCCTCTAAATCGCTATGTGTCAGGACTTGAGAGCAAGTGGGCGGTCGTGAATGCCTTACCCCCTCCCAGAGCATCAAACCCCTCAAGAACGAGAAACGGGAAGGAGACAAGAGGTCTGAGCGTCATTCCCAAAACCAGAACCAGGACAGCTCAGCACAGCCGAAGACTGGAGGATGATGGTAGATATTATAGACATTTCCACCAGCTTCAAGCCGGACACGGAGTGCTGGTCCAGCTGCCTGCAAACCGTCTATACATCAGACAGCTCGGGATCCATGGCCAAGCATTGTACCAAACAATCAATGCTGCTTCAGAGGCTGCAGGAAGAAGCGGCCAATCACTATGGAAAAGTAGGAAGAACTCCAGCTGGGCTTCTAAGTAACCATCAAGGGAACTGGAAGACATGATGGGGGGTTCGAGAATTCAATACTGAACCCTCCAAAGATGTAGTGGGCTAATCAACAAGACATTGAGAATCGCTTCATGTCAACCATCTTCCACGCTCTTAAAATCAAGGCAGGTGCGTAAGGCAATCAAGGGTGCTTGCCACCTAATGACATCAGGGATTTTAACCTCACATCCTGTGTATCTGCAGCTATCTATCATTATTCATGGCTTATAGTCTCTGCAGTGGCACCTCTTCTCTAATTCTGTACCCTGCTTCCCATCGAGCCGTCTCAGGGGATGACACCACTGCTGACACCTGTGCCCTCAATGCCAACATTCGCAAGTCCACTCCTAATCCCCCTAGATCCCAGAGAGTGTCAAAGTTGGCATGGCTCTACTGAATATCACCACGTTGTGTTTTAGATTTGGGATGCTGGTCGCCTGGCAGTGAACCCGCTGTCATCGATACACTCACCTCAGCCGTGGTTTGGCAGCATCTTGTGGCCCCGCTCTTCTCCTCGCTGCTTCTTTATTGCCACGGTCAGCAAGACACCGATGAATCAGTCCATTTGCAGGCAGCTGAGGCCGGAGGTGGACAGATACAGGGGGAGAGGAACACCAGGCTGTACTTTTCTTTCTCCAGCACTAGCTCAATCTATGACCCTGTTAGTGTTAAGACAGAGTGAATGAAAAAAGGAACAAAAGATGCAATTAAGGGCAAATGTGTTTTTACTTCATTGCCCTGTGCCCACAACATGACACGCTCACAATGCACAAAACCACCTTCAGTCACGAGCTAATTCAAGCACATTGTTCAGAGGAGAGAGTCAGACATTCATCTGAACACCATCCAGCTCTATAAAGTGTCCTCCAGGAATTATTCTGAGCCCGAGCCAGCTGGGAGGTTGTTCAGATGTTTTGTCATGAATGCATAATAAACCTCTTGCTCTTTTCGCTGCCTGTTCCCTCCGTAGTCTTAGCCAGCAAAAAAAAGGACACGTATTTTTCATCCACAGCTCCTGTTACCCTGCAAATGTCAATGTGAAATAAGATATATCATCCTGTCATTTAGTCTTGTTTTCCAGTGGTACATGTTTTCTTCATAATTTTTAATTATTATAATTTTATATTTTCATAATATGTCATTATGTCACTGAAGCCAGCCTTTAAGTGAAGAGAGATACTGTAACAGTGAGGCTACTGTTATTAAAAACAGAGTGATCTATGACTACACCTTCATGGTGATCACAAAAGCCCTTTACTGAAAGGGCTTTTTAAAATTATGTTCAGTATCCCTCTCGGTCTGAACAGAGCCCTGTCTCTCAGAGCTCTAGTGGAGAGGTCCAATTAGTATATCAGAGAATGCCGCTTCTCTGTGAACCCTAAACAATTAATAATAACATAAAATTTAAAAAAGCTGCCTGGCCTCACAGTCCAAAGATATCAACTCCAAGAACATGTACTGAGTTAACCTTGACTGCTGTGCATTACTGCAGCAAACAGTGGAGATATGAATCCACAGAACTTGAATTATAGATTATAAATGTAAGAAAGGTGTTAACAGAGAGTCTCGTAGAAGAGCCTTACTCAAATTATGTTTAGATATCTGTCTATCTGTTATGTTAGCTTTTTCTCTTTACAACACTGCATGTTGAAATTATGCACAGATGAAGTGTCTAGCTTAGCTAGCTGGTTAGCATGAGTTTTATGCACTACCCTGAGAGTGCCAATCTACTGTTATAATTGTTACTTAATTTGTAGTCCCCTATTCGATTCGTTACTTGATGAAATTTTTTGTTTTACATGAAAAAAAAAAAAAACTGGGCAAGTGTCATTCCTGCTGTGTTTTGAGACAGTTTTATTTGTTTGCAGTTTTTAGATTTCAACCAAATGCTAAATTACAACGTAAAATAAAAGTATAAATTACTTATACATGTAGTCTTGATGGTGCAGAGATGAATTAAGTATCTCTCTATCTATCTATCTATCTATCTATCTATCTATCTATCTATCTATCTACCTATCTATCTATCTATCTATCTATCTATCATCAACAGCTTAGAAATGTCAGATTGAGCCAGATAAGGATATTGTTACAGCAGGTACAGCTGCCACACACAGCTACTACTTTTATTATTGGTGCATCCCACCATGGAAAGTATATTTTTCCTGGCTCCCAAATTTTATTACCATCCTCCTCCCTCCCTCCCAGTATAAATGAGAGATGTCAGGATGTTTTCTGTCCCTCCTCCCCTCTCTGCTCTTCTTGTTCCTCTCTGCATGAAACTAGTTTCTAAGTGTTGGTGTGTTGTCTCCTGTCGTGTCCAGTCCTCCTCCCCACGGCAGCCCATCCTGCCACTTTGTGACTAATGAAGGCTGTACACATAATTACAGTCTGCCTCTGTCTGGATGGGACGACCTTACAATGCACATCCAGAGGTCATGCAGTGCTCTGTCTGGCTGTGCAGCAATAATCAGTGTAAAAGAATAGCTAATGATTATAAGCCACACTCCCTGATGCACAATAATGACACTTGCATATAACTTCCCCTTTTTGCTGAACTCTGGTTATGGATATATGTGGATATTGATATATGGTTGGATATGGGTGATACATATAAAAATACAAATTTGTGTGTGTACATATAAAAACCAGTACCAGACAATAGGTCAAACTGTCTTATGGCATGATATTTAGCAGAGTTTATCTAATGTGTAAGCAACTGATTTGCAAGTGTAAGTCCATAATATACAGTAAACTCAATGCACACCTCAAAGTTATAATTTAATGCTTACTATTGTACCTTTGACTTAAAATTTCATTTGACCCCTGCCCCTTAAACCACGGCGACCCTGACTCGCTTTTTACACCCATGCAGTCTACGCCCATGTATTTTCATTAAGCCCAGCTGGAGGTCGGAGATTTCACACTTGGATGGCCTTGTTCTCTGAGTGTCCTCTGTCCTTGTTGCGTAAATACAAAACAGAGCAGCCCACACACATCACATATCCCTCTCCCATGAACATGACTGCTGAATCCACTTGTGAACTTATTTAGATTTTGCCGAGAGCTCAGAGGACATTCGTTGGTAAAAACTCAGTGGTATGCATATTGGGATGTAAAAATGTGTCACGGACAATTAGATCATTTGCTTATGTCAGCGGTAATCAAATCATTATTTTACCACTGCGACTGTCATCAGGTAGTCATCATGGACAGGAAAGTTGCTGCTGGGAGTCTATTCAATTTTCCTGAATTTATATTCTGTATCTATTGTTTCACTCAATTTGACAGTGGCTCTTCAAGTACAGTTCAGCATCTCTGTACATAACACCACAATATGACACACTAAGGGTCTTCACTCCTAAACTCGTAGCTCATACAGAATCCCCCAAATCAAACGAGTCTAGCGAAGTGTAATTTCAGCTCAGACACTTCATCCTGCCGTCAGTCTGGCTATTTGAGGAAGAGATGGAGAAGTGTTGGAGTGCGAGGGCAGCTGTTAAAAGAAGTCAATAAGACGATGTGGAGAGCACCGGTCCAGTTGAATCAGAGTGGGAGTGTGTGGGTTTGAGCCACACAACTGAAGTCTGCCCAATCACACAAACACGATCATGTCTTTCTTTGAATGCAGCTGTGAGTCATGTTGAGAGAATTCCTCATCTAAACAGTAGGCAGACATACCAGACAGAGCAAATAAGGTGCTTTTTTTTCTGTGTATGTGTGTGTGTGTGTGTGTGTCCATGCGTGTGTGCGTGCACATATAGGTGGGATTACTCAGTGTACTCTTCCCTCTGTTGGATTGAAAAGGTGAGACAATCCATAATAAACAACCCTGCAACTATTTGTGAAACAGGGTGGCAACTATTGGCCTTTATATTTTCCATCACATCCCATATCCATCAAAAGCTTCATAACTCGACTCTATATTACATTTCGACGATATCTGTATGAATCATGCACTGCACACTAACAATATCACTTTAATAGGTGTCTAAACCACAATGTAGAAATGGGGTGCTGATACTTTCACTGGTGACAATGCTGTAACATTTTGTTCCGAGTCCAAGTGATTCAGCATCTTCAGTCAAGTCAAATTCAGACTGAGCAGGCAGCCGTGGTCAGATGAAGACGAGGCCTATAGTAGGAGTCTAGTCTCGATAAGTAATTTGCTCTCTGTGTGTAGGGGCACAGCAGAAGGGGGGACAGGAGCACTGGCTTCCCCTGGGAGGTCTGAACTTAAACACATTTGGTGGTCCTCAAGTCTTCATTTTAAGAAACAAGTAAGGCAAAGTGTTCTTCAATGACAGCTCAAAAAGGGGACTACAAATTATGGTACAATAACAGAGGATTGGCACTTTCCTTGTCATACCCAAAACTCTAGCTAGTTTGATCGCTAGATAAATGGATGGAAGAGTCCTCTCACAAAAGGAAACTTCCACTCAGGGGTGTGTCCAATAAATGGTATGTATGAGCTGTGTATGGATACACACAAATGTTTGATGTTGATGGAATAATTGTCATGAGGGGGGCAAGAGCCTCAGGCATTTAATTCCTCGTTACGCCCCTGTGGGCTGAGCTCAGATGGACCCCGCAGCGGTGTAATGTGCATCCTAATGAAGCTCAGGGGCTCTCACCAGCGTGTTTATAGTGCATATCGGGCAATCCAAACGCACATTTTCCAGCACACACTCGGGTGCACTCGCAGCTCAGCGGTGTTTGAGCAGAGTTAAACAATGTTTGAAGAGCAAACCTGTTCACCCACAGGCATGGGAGCCTGCCTATTGTATGCTCTCTTTATTAAAGCTCGAGTAACCTTTTCCTCGGCTGGTAAACAATTCATGACCACAGTATAGAGACGGATTAAACATCTAATTGATTCGCCCTTTTATTCTTCATCACTCTTGCACTTGCTAAACAACAGATAGTGATACAACTTGCCCTTCAACACAAACATGCACTGGCTCGTTCTCTTACACATAATCACCCAAACTTACATCCACCCTCCCATCCACCTATACATACCCCCACCCTCTCTCTCTCTTTCTCTCTCTCTCTCTCTCCCCATCGGTCGCATGAAGTCATTACCGATCAGCCACTTAATACCGGCTGAGGGAGTGGTGTGGACTCCACAGTGCTCCTGAGCCGGAGACTCCACGGCACACCGTCACTGTTGCCCGCCCGGGACACCGATCCATCCGCTCAGGTTTGACAGCTGCCGCAGCACCTCCAGATCCTCTCCGCGCCGTATGGAGACACCGCCGACCTCCACACCATGCACTTCTAAGCTCCAACACGCCGTCTTTTGTCTAGCCTGAGGAAAGTCTGCAGGATCACTTTCCTTGCTCCGCTGAGGTGAGGCGAGCGCAAAAGGGATTTTTTTCCCTCTTTTGGGGCAGCCTTTCCCTTTCTTCCGCCTCTCGCAGTCCTCCGCACGACTCTCGACTTTGCTTGGGAAGAAGACATTGTCGTTTCCCTGAGTGTACCTTACCTGCTCGCCCAGCACCCATGAATTCGGATATAAATGTGTACCTCGGCAGAGAGAAATCGGGCATCATGCGGAAGAGAGCCCTGCTCCTCCGGAAAGGCTGCAGCTTCGAGATTACCAGGTAGGTTATTTGGGGGGGCTCTTTTTGGGAAGCCGATTTCGTTTTGTCTGCGACAAGGGGCGATCAAAATGGCTAGACTGACCCCCCAAAATTTACACTTTCCCACAACGGCAGTCTGCCTTGACACAAGGCCACACAAGGAGTTTTTGCAGGCAGCGCGTGCCTTTCACCTTGTGGACTGGTTATTTAGCCATGGACCAGCTGCGTGTGCGCATAACAAGAAGGATGCCCCAAAACGTACGGCTGTGACTGTTATATGAACGTAGCCTAAGGTGTGTTCAGTGTGCACATTGCAGTTTCCGCTTGAATTCTTGCGGTTTGCGTCTCTCTGGCCAAGATTGCACCTTAATTGCCTTTCGCCCAGCTTATCCATTTTTGTGCATGGACCGCGCGTTCACGTTCTGTGTCCGAATGGGGGGATGCGTTACGCACGGATGCGTTTCGCATTTCGCAAATATTGACAAAACTGCTCCGTGGTGGGTCGCTGTCACTGGGTGTTTTTAACCCAAAATAAAATTTGGCTGTCACGCAATCGAGCTGCCGGAGTGTATCCGTGCAGTATTGTCCAACCATGTGCCATTGGAGGATCCAGAGTCTGCTGGTTTTCATTTGAACAAAACACTACATCTGGTCACTGAGTAGCACATCTTCAGATCTTCAGGGGGATGAGGGGGGTAAACATTTGGTTGGAATAAAAACCTGCACACACTTGGACCTCCATTGGACATAGTAGAAGACCACTGTACTGTAGAAGAGGCACTGTTTGATCCCTTTCAGTCCGCATAAGCTGTGGGCACCGCTGAGACGACACATGGCTCGGTGATAGATATGGCAAGCCATGCAGATAGGACTTGGTGACTGACAGAGCACATAATGTTCATCTTTTATCGTCTCCTTGGATGGTACCCCTGTCTCTCCCAAACCCCTGGAGGTTATTGAGCCATGTAACCTCGCCTGGGTAACTCAAACTGAAAAGATACTGACTGTGCGCATCATCCAATTCCCAGTGCCACTCTGCTGCTTGGGTGTCCCAGCCTGCCCTCTTCCATGTGTGGTCCATACTCCAGTCATCAGTCAGGAGTTTGTTTACCGCGGTTTGGGCCAGTAAATAGCTGGTAATACTTAAAGGCTCTCACTTTCACTGATGTCAAGCCAACTCCTTACATAATAGCTAAACGTAGGCAATACTTCCTTGTGATCATCACAATTTGACTCACTTGGAAGAACACACTGAACCAAGGCAATCTGATGGAAACTGCATTAGAGAGAATTCCAGCATAAAACTCATAATACATTAATTGAAACCGGAAGTAGTCCATTTTGATAGTTTTAACTGCATGACAGACAGAGTTATGCAGTAACTGTATATTAGTTTTTGCTAATAGCTGGTTATTCCTCAAATTAATACTGTATTCCCGTGCCAACATATGTTTGTAACATGCCACTTATTTTGATTCCCACTTACAGTGATGGGCTTCAGATCATCTTGAGGTGTGGGTGGAGGTAGAAATTTATGTAAGCAACTCGTTAAAGCTGCTCTCTTGTGCCTGATAACTTGTCTCAGTGTGTATGTGAGTTGTGTGTCGGAGATGTCTCCAGGCTGCCAGGTCTCGAGTGTGTGGGTCTCACTTTCAGAATAGAAGCTTGTATCGCATTTGAAGTGCATGTGGAGGCGAGATTTGCCTAGCTTTGCGCCAAACAATTACACACAAGCTGCCCCTGCTTCTCAGCTTGATTTTATCCTCCGTTATAGTGAAGTTTGTTTCCCGTGCTGCGCGCTCTGAGTTTGGTGTCACGTCGTGAGGTGCCTGGCAGACTGTCTCTCAGACACCGGAGCAATTTAACAGGCAATCAATCAGAGCTGAGCCTGAGGTGCTACTGCATGAGGAAATCGCATCTATACTGTACACAGGGGATCTGAAAGACATGCAGGTGAAGAGCTGCTGCTGAGCCATAGAAACAGACTTATTCAATGTGTGCTTCTTTGTGCTATACACACACACACACACACACACACACACACACTCAGAGACACGCACTCATGTTGACAGGCTCACACAGGCACATCAACAAATATGCACTGGTGCATACACTGACCACATTTGGATAGGTTTACACAAATATACATCTTATGAGCATGCTTTCAGATGCACATACACACATGCGTGCACTTGCGCACATTCACACACACATATTGGCCGGAGTGTTTCCATATGTATGTCATGTGGTATTTTTATCTGGACATTGATCTGGCCTCGCTCTCTCTCTCTCTCCTCCTCCAGGCTACAGACACAGTCATCTGACTGTGGGAGACCGCTTGAATGAAAACAGTGGAGAGAACTGTTTTCAAACTAAAGCTAAACTCCCCAAACGGAGTCTAAATATTGAAAGGGAAAAGAATAATTTAAAACAGTTCAGCTCCGAGAGAGATTTTGATAAAGTTGACATGATCTGTTATAATCTCTAAACAATCAAGTTAATCTTCTCCGGCATCAGCACATCACACCATGTTATTGTGTCTGTGTGTGTTTGCTGACATGATTATCCCTCCAACATGACTAAGTCTTATCTAACAGGGTCAGTTGGCTGGCAGTGTATTCATTTACAGCAGGTAGCTGCAGAGTTGAGGGTGAAAGGGGAAGAGTTGAGCGGATCACTGGAACTTATTAGTCGGTGCCTTGATTTGGGCAATGTGAGTTGCAGGAGGTTATATGTCTGTCCGTGCTTGTTAGTGTGTGTATTTGCATATGCATGTATGTGTGTGCATGTTTGTCAGGAGAGAAATGTGAGTTTTTTCTGCCGGTGTGGAAACAAGAAGCTTTGAGTTTTAACATGATGCTCACATTTTTATGTCATTCCTCACAAGGGCCGTGACCTATTTACTGTCCCTTTCCATCCTTTTCCATTACCATATCTCCAGGTGCTGTCATCTCCTACCTGTCACTGATGGTTACGCCGTGTCTGATCGCTTCTCTCTGCAAACCATCCCCAGACAGACAATCTAGGCCAGCTGTGTGCAAAGGAGATTAGACTACATGGCGACTCTTGAAGGAGGAGCCAAGAAATCACTGGCCTGGTGTTGTCCAAGAACGGGCAGTACAAATATAACTCTAGAAAGCTTAAAAAAAAAAAAAAAAAAACAATATCAGAGGAACTGAGGGAAAGACTGTGGACGAAGATAGGACACCGAGCAGTAAAATGGTCTAAGAGCCGGACAACCCAGACAAAACTTACAAGACTGGTGAAAGATGTTTCTGATAAAGGCAGTAAAAAAAAAAAAAAATCATAAGAATGTAGCAGCGTGCTTTCTAAGAACTTAGCGACAACCTCAACAGATGCTGATGTGGTGGAAACTAACCTCATTGTGTGGGATCTGAGGGCTTGCTAGTCAGTCCATAACCGAACATTTGTAGTTCATTTAAGGAAAGGTATGTGCTGGCAGGGAGCGCTTTGAGTGCGTTACTGGACCATGAGGGAAGAGAAGCCCATTTATCATAGACTTGAGCAATGCATTATGTGATTAGGCCACCTTGCCATGGTCTGATCCTGTAATGCTGAACCAACCAATACAGTGAGATACTGAGTGTGGCTTGTCGCGCTGTTTAGTTTGCTTTGAAATGCGTACGATTCATTAATCTTTCAAGTCTGTGTATCAGTGTCATCCCTCCCCACCTCTCCCCCTTCATATCCGCTCATCCATTGAACAAAAGCTTCTCGGGACCTGTGCAATATGGGATTGAGATCCCCCTAGGCACTAGTAGATATTGGGTGGTTTACATTTATTATGTATTTATTCTCTAATCCATTGGAAACATGCTATAACAGTTTTCTGTGGTGTTTTTTTACATACTTGTTAGGCCTAGGGTTTTTGTACATTGTAGATTGTGGACTTAGGTTAATTGAGTTATCTGTATGAAGGTATGTAGGTTTGTATGTATATAGTTATGTGTGTATAAATACATATCTATCTATCTATCTATCAGCCTACAGTTGATTTTAAAGGGAATCCCTTGGTAAAAAAAAAAATCTATTCTATTCTATTCTATTCTATTCTATTCTCATGAAGTGGGGATAATTTCACCCAGCTTAGTGTCTGCAACTGTGACTACATTAACGGAGCAAAAATAGATCCTCAGCAGGTTGCGGCCACTGAACTTCTGAGGGGCTTCCTCACTCAACTTCCACTCCCAACTTCCTTTCTCACTGAGCCTCTTCACTGCAGAAGTTATGAGGGCGCGTGTTGCTTTGAAAGAGTGTCTCTGTCTTCATTAACCTCCCCAGCTGCCCAACCCACAATGTTGTGTAACTACAGTCAGTTACCAGCCAGGGGTCTTGCTGTAGCTTGTGGAGGATTGCTGCTCGTCGGATTGGCACACGATCCAGATGTGGGTGAGGTGAATCATGCTGCGTTCACATGTTTTCGAAAATGATGGGAAGAGAAAGCGTCTGACATATGTACGCTTTCAACAAAAAAACAAGCGAGTAGGAAACATGTGGCGGGGTTTGTCATCCCGCGGTTTCCTGGTGAAGGTTTTACAGTAAGCAGCAGCGCGTAAGATAAGAATTTGTGTTTTGTGTGTAGGCCACCACATATGTTTTATACATTCATACAGTAGATGTAAGAATGCACGCATACTGGGACAGCACCATGTTGATATGCGCTTCCTCTCTCTCTCTCTCTCTCTCTCTCTCTCTCTCTCTCTCTCTCGCTATCTCTCTCTCTCTCCCTCTCTCTCTCTCTCTCTCTCTCTCTCTCTCCCC
>OMKZ01018599.1:19349-31257 GCA_900302535.1 Neoniphon sammara | reverse complement strand
TGTTGTTATTTGTCCAGTAAGAAGTGAAACTTTTACTATTTGTTGTTTTGCCCAAACTGTGTTTTAAAAATGTTGCCACTAAAACTGGCCAGTCAGAACACGGTTGCTTTGTTATGTAGAAATGAATCCCACCATGGACCTTGACTTATAGATTGTCATTCAACTAAACAAATTAAATCCTCATCTAAGCCACCACTAGACAGTAAATAAGGCGAGCTAATATCCAAAGCGGAGGCAGTGGCGGTCTGCTGAAAGCTCTGGCATTGATTAGATGTGGCTGGTTGAGCACAGAGCTCATCATTTAAGTCGGCCTGGAGGCTTAAATGTCCTGAACTTTGACTTATGACTCGAGGAGGCCGATCTGTAACTGGATTGTCTACTGTGAATATGTGCAGCCTTAAGTGGACAACTGATCAATGGTATTGACTGGGATTTAACGATAGAACTCCCATGACAGGGGTTCAAAAACACATGTCAAGCTCAGGGATTACATGATGTTCAAAGACCCGACCTCTGGGCTTGGATGGAGCCCCTTAAGAGAAGTCTAATGCATTACCATGAGTACTTTGTGATTACTTGCTGCATCTACATATTGTTTATTCATTTACATCCCATATCAGGGGAATCAGAGGATCTGGAAGCGGTTGGATTGACCATAAAGGTGCAGATTTTCCTTCAACAAGCTCCAAACGATGGAGATGCCGCTCCACGAGACAACGCAACACACTGTGTGCAAAGAAACGGTCAACGGTGTGCACGCTGTGGAGTCTGAAGGCAACGCAGTAATTTTTGATTCAAATAAACCGCAGGCTTGACTCATTCTCCTGCTCAGCCTTCCATTAAAAAGAGAAAGAGGGCTGAAGGGTGTAAACTGCCCACTCTCCATAAAAAAAAGAAAGAAAAAGAAAAAAAAATACATCTAAAATTGGCAAAAATAGATTAGTCATAGACATTAATCTCAGATGTGTAGGTTTCAAACGGACGGATACAATTAGAGAAGAGAAATTCACACTCTGATATAAAGGGATGTGGTGCGAAAGAGGCCAAGTGATGCGTAAAATAATGAGATTTATTCACAAAATAAACACGGTCCTGTGAGCCTGCTTTTAGGAGAATGGCTGAACCCCAAACTGGATTAGAAATCTGGAACCCTACCCAAGTCCACCAGGTCCCTGTCCTGCTGCAGGCTCGGTGAATTTTTGGCTATTTACATTTTAGGTTTAGGATACGTTTTATTTCTGACATTATGTATGTGTGCATACACAGTGAGGTTGCAGAATACTCTTATCTGAGCTACTTTTCCTTGTTTTTTTTGTGTATGTGTGCATGTGATCCAGAGTTCAGGGCGGGATCGGACAAAAAATGAACTCAATCTGTCGAGTTGGGGTCATGACATGGGCGAGGTTTGGCCATGTATTTCAGGCCCATGCAGGGCTCTAATAAAAATGAGACAATATGGCTTTTTGAGGGTGTATGCTAGGTGTATGCTAAAGTGTTAGCATGGAGCGCTGACATAAAGTATTTGCCGGGCCACATGGATGAACTAGATGTCCATGTTCTCATCACAGGACAATCTCTCAAAAAGCTGCTGTACTCCACGGAGCAGCTTGGGACACACCGAACTCTGAGGAGACCTGGATTATTTCTACAGTCTTTTCTGACACCGACAGTGTTTGCCGCGGGATTACCTTCAGGTCGAAGTGGGCGATTTGTTTGGAGTGCAGGTAGAAGACTCCATCCAAGATCTGCTTGAGGAACTGGGTGGCTTCTTCCTCACTGAGCGACTCCTTCTCTGCCAGGAAGTCAAAGAGCTCACCGCCGGCCACGCTGAGAGAGAGAGAGAGAGAGAGAGAGAGGGAGAGAGAGACAGACAGAAAGAGAATTAAAAGGCGTGATCTCTCAGATCAGAGCCAGCTACAAATCCCTGCTTAACAGAGCTGAGCTAATGTAATCTAATCATCCTGATGCATTTGAGTCTGACCAATTTACACAACTTGACAATATTTTAACCAACGCCTATCGTAATGAACCGCTTTACTGCATGTTTAAATAACGCCTTGCAAACCAACTGATAAAAACAACAGGGAAGAACATTTGGGAAAACTAACAGCCTTCAGTCTTTCTACTACGACACCAAAACCTTCACAAGGCACAGAGGAAAATGTGGTGCTTTAGTAAAGTTTGTGCTGTTTGAAGATTTGCATATTTTGTATTACACTTATTATGTCACACTGAAATGAAGGGAGACACCCTGCAGTAATGACAACAACAGAATCTGGATGAACATTTATTTATACTCTATTATAGTCTGAGAAAGACAGAAAAATCAGGTTATTTTGCTTCAGTTTCTGATGTCCCAGATGGGGATTAAATCTTATGAAACACCCCACTTTTGCCTCTTGGTACCAGCATCAGTATTTGATATTTAATCTATCCGAATGTTCCGAGACCTATCTGTGTGTCCTTCAAATCAAAACCGAAGCTCACATAATAAAACAGTGGTGCGATTCTCTCGCCTGTACTTGTTAAATGTGAAGTGATGAAGAGGACGGAGGATGGAGAGGGAAAGTGAGAGAGCGAGCACACAGAGGATTTATCACGGTCGCAGCATGATAATGAGAGAGAGAGAGAGAGAGAGAGAGAGAGCCGGCGGCGAGGGGAGTGTGACAGAGAGAGAGAGAGAGAGAGGAAGAGCCCAGATGACTGTAATTACGGTCATGCTTATCCTTTCCTCGAGCGCCCATTCAGCCATGCACAGGCACAAACACAGAGACACACACACATATTTGCATTACTACGCTTGTTAGGACCTTCATTGACTGCATTTATTCTCTAAACCCTCAGCCCAACTTAAACCTAATCATAATCGTCACAGCGAAATGAAAAACGACTTTTACATCTTGTTAGATAATTCTCCATATCATAGTGCAGACCTATTTAATAAAACATAAAAAAAATACAATAATTTTATTTTCTCTATTTTCATATCAAAATCCCATTATTTTTACTGCCTGGAAAACAGCTTATCTAATCTACTTCACCCCACCCCTTCCCATCTTCCCATCATATGAAACCTGCAACTTGACAACTTTCTAAGTTTTTACAACTGGCAACACGACGCTGATGGTGCATTTTTGGATGTTAACCACCCTGAAAACCCTGTTTCCTCTTCCTAAGACACCACAGTCCCGCTGGAAATTCTTCATTTTGAATACCCAAGAATTTGTGACATCTCAATATGATATGATGAAGATTTCCAACCACACTGACGAGCCTCGCTGCTTTTCTCTCCTCAGATACCGCCGTGCCGTCCAAATCTGCTCACTTTTTAAACCGACCCTTTCCACATTGTGTCCCGCTGGAACCTCACATTTCAACCGGAAACACGCCAAATGACAGAAATGAGACACGGTCAAAATGCTTTTTCCTTGCGACTTAAAGCGCTTTAACAGTAAAGTACCTTCAAGAAGTGAATAGAGCCAAAATGTCCCCAAGTTGGAGAATTTTCCAACTTTAGCCTTGTGAGAACATTTGGTCCTCATAAGCATATAAAAAGACACACAAACACACACATGCATACACAAACACAAATTTTCCCTCTAGGGAGGAAGCACCAGGCCAGATGCACAGCTGGGGACCCCCCCAACACACACACACACACACACACACACACACACACACACACACTATATCTAACATGTTTACATTTCACTGGCTAATTCGCTGTAAATTTATGTGCATATTTGCGGGCAGAAAAGAAGGTTCCTGCCTGAACATGTCACCTCTGCTTCTGTTCTTGCGGGTCGGTCAGTGTTTTAGGTCAAAGGACTGTTGTTGTTTCTCGGCTGTATTTGCCCGCAGCAGCAGGAGAGGATGTGGAGCACAATGAAGGATAAAACAACATGAACGCAAAGTATACACAACGCTGTATTTTTAGCCGACTGCAAGCCAGCGTCCAAATTTAACTTTTTGTCTCACCTGCCAAAAGCTGGAAAAATGAATAATTTCTACCAGCCAAAATATTTTAAATATGTACATTTTCACAGCAATATGTCACCCTACTTGTTTTCTGTGCTAATCTGCATATAGTCAGGCACAGTTTGAAGTATTGTAATTCATCATAAAGTGCTTTCATTTCAATCAAATCATCAAAAACTGTATAAGATCAAGGAATTTAAATGTTATTTTCCTCACATGACGGATATCTTTTACTGATTTATCCACCAAAAACAAATTCACTTGCTTTTGGTGCGTGATGGGCGTCAAATTCATACCTTGTTGCTATCTTATCATGTCGATGAATCTGTCACCATTGTTTTCTTGCTGATCACAGACTGTGAGAAGCCATAGGGCATTAATGCTCTGTGCTCAGTATTAACCCTGAGTCACGGCCTGCCTGCTGTCTAAACAGAAATAGGATCTCCTGCTGATGAAACATGATCTACCTGCTAAATTCACAACCGCTGATTCAAAGTCAGTGCTAAAGGTTGGCAGGCACTGGTCCTATGATTTACAGGTAATGCCAGGTTTAGGAACTCGGGAGCCTCTGCAGATCAACAATACAACGACAGCAGTAGGGGTTTGATTTCTATTGGGGTGACCAACTGTAAAATGTGCACCTATGGTATTGTGAGGCCATTTGGATAAAAGTCTCAGATAGGCTTACATTTTTGAAGTAACATTAGCTACATGTTGATATTTTCAGCTGAAAACGGCATTACTGTACTTTGCTATTAAAAGCAACAATAAAAGTGTCTTTGTTGTTTGAAACCTGTTAAGTATCAAAGCTGAACTACTGTTAATTAGCTTTGGCTGAAATAGTGAATGGACCAGTTGCTATTACCGATCGACAGCGAGAGAGGACCAGCTCTTGTTAGACTCAGCATCTAACAATCCATTAGCTATCTGAATAAATTTGGGAATCTTTCCAACACGGGGAGGAAACCTGGAAATTGAGGCTGGAAGCAGCACTGATTGATGGGAAATCGATATTTTTCTTCCTCCAAGCTCAGCAGCCAATATAATGGCAGGAGAAACACTGCAGTGGTTCTTCATCCTGTCCTTGAACAGCAGAGTCCTGCTGGTTTTCTGTCCTAGCAGGTAGTGATTTGCATTCTCCTTGCATCCCAGGTAGAACTCAGAACCCGATTAGTGAGACAGAATGAAAACCAGCAGGACTCTGGTACTTGAGAGCCAGGACTGAGAGCCAGTGGTATAGGCTGTAATGCAATACTGCACAAAATCATGACTACAAATATCTACATGTGGAGTTCCTTAGAACCAAATCTTATCAAAGGGCAGCTAAAGCTCTGTTTGGGAGTTCTTGACCTGAAGAAGTCAGGGAATCCCTGGTCTGGATCATGATGTCAGGCCGGTCGAGAAAACAAACTCTGGTGTTTCCAGAGGGAACAGGAGCCGTGATATTAAACATACTGACACTCAGGAGTATGTTTTAAAAGCAGACACCACTTGCCTTCAAATCACCTGTGAGGTTCAACCTCCTCTTTAAAAGCATCTTTCTGTCTCTCGGTATCATAGGATTCCAATATTTTTCTGAAGGCATTCATTATACAAACTCCAAATACCAAAAAAGATTTGTGCTACACTCCCTATCAGGCTAAATGAACAAGAAGTATCTAAGAAATAAGAAGTAGGAAACACTTACTTCAGCCATTATTTACCCTCAGAGGGTTTGCTGAGTGTGCAAGTGCTTTGTCAGCGCAGCTCTCCTTCATACCATTAAACACATTCACACCTGGGAGCTGCTCATATCACCACAGTTTATTGTTGAAAACTGACCAGCTCCAAGGGAACAGCTGGGGGGGTCGCGGCATCTTGACAGTAGCTTTTGATGGAGACAGAGAGCATTACTCATTCCCCAACACCCACACTGTCCCAGACATCAGCGACCGTCCCGTCACTACCTTCAGGCTTTCACTGCCTCTCAGTTGTTTATAAGATAAACAGGCTCAGACAAGGAAAATCTGACATGAAAAAGGTTTACCGAAGTTAAAAATATAATCTAGGAAATGACCGCAGGATGGAATATAAAAGGAGGATTTTTTTTCTTTTAAATCTTATTTATTCAGGGAAAGCTGACTGAGTCCACATGCTATCATCCTTGCTCAGGGGCTCTTCACAGCAGCTGTTGAGTGAAGGGAGAGTGTTATTCACTCATTTTACCCAGCTGGCTCTGGGATTCAAACTGGCAACTTTGTGACTGGAAATCAACAAGTTTGGGTTTTGCTGCTGATGGAGAAAGCCAAATTGTGGTAGTGCTAGAGGAAAAGTTTTAAGTTAACCAAAGTGACAGGGTGAATAAAATGGGGACTGTGTTAGGATTCCTTGAATAAAGTTTCGAAATGTGTCATAACAATGATGGACAAGGACATGGGCTCACCAAAAAATGATAGGGTGCATTCTCTGGGAAGCATAGGTCCACTCAGCAAATTACACTGCAATGCACCCATTACAAAGATATGTTGAATAAAGTCAGACATTCTGCATGCTCTTGGCAGCATGAACATGCTGATCAAATTTCATGGAAATATGGCCTGTAGATTTTAAGACATCAAATTTGACATTTTGGCCAAAAGAAGGGGCAATAGAAAAGGTCGCAGGGTCACCAAAATCAAGAGGAATCTTCCTTTGGGGAATATGAATGCACTCACCTAATATGCTAATCCACTAATGACAGTAATACAATTTGGCATGAGGGTGGTGCTAGAGGAAAGGTCATGGGATCACCAAAATAAACAGGGTGCTCCGGGTTCCAGGAATGTGCAAATTTCATGACCATCTTCCAGATAAATTTTGAAATATCAAACCTGACATTTCAGCCAGAGGGTGGCAGTAGTGGAAAGGTCATGGGGTCACTGAAATGGACAGGGTTCATCCTCTGGGGAGCATGATTGTGCTCACCAAATTTCATGGGAATACCCTCAATTTGATTTCAAGATATGTTGCCTTGCAGTGAAGTGTTGAACAGACAGATGGACACCAGTCAGCCAGCGGGGTGATAACAGTTTGTCAGTGACTCCCCAATAATCCTGGTTTCAGCGCTGCCTTTGCCAGACACTGAAATCTGACTGCTCTTTGGCAGCACAAATTAAAAAAAAAACTGTCAGCTATGTCAAACTGCATTAATCTACATACAGCCCAGGGTAACAACCAACAGCTTCACCAGTCACATGTCATTCACTCTGTATGCTGTGGTAATTACTGTCAAACACATTGGCTGGAAATTCATGGAATGTATACAGACAATAGGTTTGTGTCCTAACCTCTAATTTAACCTACTCTTGAGGATTATCCTGAGCTTATTTTTTAGCTATTTCACTGAAAACGCCCTTGGACATGTTCACCAGACCCACACGCCCACAGAGGATACTCTTGTTTATTATTTGTCTTTCCTCTAAATTTGATGACAGTGTTGAGATGTAACCGTAATTCTTCAATTAATGCTTCATTTAAATTCAGTAATGTAACCCAGAGTTTCCCTGTTATTTAAAGACTGCTGTGGTTCTCCCTGCCTTCAGGAGCTGGTGATCTTAAAAAAATTTTTAATTAGTCTTCATGTCCCACGTTGGTCTAAATAAATAAGTAAAATCCCAGGAGAAACACTGATTTTGGACCATAAAAACTGTTAAATATAAAGACATTAAATAGCTATTAGCAAATCCTGGTATTTCATCAACAACAGTGCGTACCAAACCAGATTCAGACAACATAGAGACAAATAAATATACGACAAACCTCCTCTAGAGAATCATCTGAATTCACGTCCTCTCCTTCATCTTCCTCCTCTAACTCACTCCTTACCTCTTATTTTCATTTCTTGCACTTCAATCAAACATAATCATGAGAACATTGTAAGGCAGCTGTGATTCTGACCTTTGCCCTGCTTATTATTTGCTTGTTGTCAAACTGGTGATTGAGCAGTTATGAGGCTTACTCCCTTTGAATAAGAGAGTCAGCTACATAAACTAAAATGCAAACATAAATGAGTGTTTTGTGTGAGCTGCATGTGAGCTGGTAAAACTGGTCTGAGCAGCTGTGACCTCACACCTGTCATCACCTCCGACCAGGTAAAACTGCAGAGTGTCATTAAGACTGTACACTTTCACTTTAACACATGAGAGATGGCAGCTTATGAACCCCAGTGTTGATGTATTATTGTTCTGAGGACTCACAGTCACCACAGGTCAATACTTTAGTTTTGAAAACCTATAAACCTTCAAATTTATACAATGGAGAAATTATTTTTGCTTGCATTTTAATTTTGAACTTCTGAAGAAAATCTATTCCCAGGAGTGATACAGTGAATTAAAGGGGTTCATTAAAAAGGGCTATATATAGCGTATATAGGATTGTTGCAAATTTTTCATTTGAAAATTTAATGCTTTGAGACTATAATAATTAGAAATCCCGATTATTCCTGATTGTTTCATTTATCTAACTGTATAGGTTGATGATACTACCTGTTCTTAACACAGACAGCATGTCTGAAGGGTAAATAATGTGCAGTGTGATGGATTTTAGACTAAAATGTCCTTAGTATTGGCATTTGTCCATAGTTTTGAAGACAGAGAAATGGATTTTTTCCCCCATACTTTCCAGGAAACCTGTAAATCCATTTGGGGAAAAACGATCCAATATTTGGTTTGTTTTTCAAAAATGTCAAAAATAAAACTGACTCTATAATTTAAAACTGTAATATTTCATAAGCAAGGATCTTCAGTTACTCTAAAGAGATGTCATAATTTTAAAATGGGGGATTTTGGAATAAACCTTTGAACCTGCCCACAGTTTCAGAGAGAGAAGGAAAGGCGGCGTCACTCACAGCTCCAGGATGAGGATGACCTCGGCCTTGTTCTCGTAGACCTCATGCAGCGTGATGATGTTGGGGTGCTGAATCTCCTTCAGGATGTTCACCTCGCGCTCGATGTCCTCCCTCGTCACCCCGCGCCGACTCGACTTGCTCCGCCGCTTCTTGATGAACTTGGCGGCGTAGTCCACGCCCGTGCTCCTGTTCCGACATCGTCTGACCACAGCAAACTGACCGCTGGGGAAAGGGGGGGCAAGAGGGAGATGTTAAAGGTGACTGAAGCCTTTTGACATCAATGAATCACTGCCACTTTAAACTTGAGACCTTCAAAATAATTCCCATAAACAAAGAAAACCATTACAAAAAAGACTGTCAGCCTGATTGCGAATCACTGGGTCAGATTTTGTGGGAAATCTGGGAATTTATGGCATAAATGGAGGCAAAACTTTCATTTTTTTTCCAGTGGCAGATGGCAGAAAGAGAGAAACACTGATGGAGACCAAAAAAAACATTACAACATGTCCATCCTCCTCAGCAAAGCCAAACAGAAAACAAATGCTGGGAGCTGGAAACAAACAGCAACGTCCTCTTCGAGACAGGAAGTAACGGGGATTATGGGAGACGTGGTCTTCGTTATTTTGGGAAACACCAGCACAAACCCAAATACCAAGTGTGAGATAGAGGCTACCAATTGTCTTAACCACAGTCTCATTGGTTTATGGAAATTACAGCAAGATATTACAGTCAGTTTCATAATGATATATCAGAGTTTAAAAATGTTACATTTAGCACCTCTAAGCAAATATGATCAAATAAATAAGACAAAATATAAATAGACAACAAGATTGGATAGACAGTATAGTAGACAATATATATATAATACAAATTGGAAAAAAATAAACAATAGACAATACAAATAGAGGAGAGAAATAGATAATTGGTCAATAAACATTAGAAATAATACCAATACAAAATAAATCAGTGGTTGAGTTAGTAACACAGGCGTGTCGTCCATCTGGCCTTAACAGTTCGTTTACGCCGTGCTTTGAATTTCACAGACCATGATTATAGATTACATCCAATTTAATATGATGGGCAGACAAATAAAAATTTCCCATGCTTCAGTGGTGGCAGAAGCTGAGAAAGGTATCACAATGTTTGGATAAAACCTTTGATTTATTTACACATGGATACGCCACCGATGTCCTGCAGCCATAAGAGCAATCTGTTAAACACAGCGCTGCAGTGGAATTGGATACTATTAGCGCTTGCTGTTTTTTTTTACATGATTCATTCATATCACTGTTAGCTGAAAGTCTCAGTAAAATGCATCATTTCAGTGCAATTGTAATGGTGATCGGCCCATAACACTTAAGAAAAGCGGGAAATTGAAAAGTGAAAATCAGTAGTTGCAGCTTTAATTCTCTTTTGACATTTTACATTATTTTCCATAGATCTGTTTGGTCGTGGGATCAGAATACTCAAGGGAATAAGCTCAGCTGTCATGAACATAATGGCAGAGCAATCCAAACCAACCTCTTGGGCAATGAGCAAATCAATAAAACGCCACTGAACGGAAAACGATCCACTAAATTTCTGCCATTACGGATCTGAGATTAGATAATTTGCTGTATTAAGACTGCCGTTCCAACATCATAAAGCTAAACGATTAGAGCACGGCAGGGTTTGGACTTCAATTCTCACGTGGGCCGTGGGCAGCAGAGGCTGCTCGCTGTATCCGTATCCTGAATGCTATTTGAAAATCGACCTTCTTGAATCTGGTAAACACAGACAAGAGAGCCAAAAGGAGGGGGCAGCATTATACAGCATTAAGACTGTTGATCAGAAACAGCTTTCATGAATAACTCCGTGATGAATCATGGCCTACGCTGCAGTAGTTGAGGACGCCTCAGTACTGATACTGGTATCTTATCAGCTCCATAGCTGTGGAAAATAAGGCTGACCTCGGTCACTGGCAGGATCTGTCTGACACTAAAATCCAATTTGTGTGAGATGCATTAAATGATGTTCTAATCTCTTGCAGATGGAGTTAATTGGATTTTAATTCATTCATTTCTGTCCACTGAGCCCAAACTAGTCTCCATTGTGCAGCAAAAGTAATGAATCAGATTAGTACTCAGATTCAGAGCTAGCAGTGAAAAAGTGCTATCAGATGATTCCTCCAGGGAACACAAGGAGGTCTTGGCACACCCACTCTCACCCGCAGAAACCCCTCATAATCAGTTTGACAACAGTGTGTAATTTATAGCTCAGGCAGCTCGTTCTCACTGTCAGCAACACACTGAGGAGCGTCAAAAACTCAAAACAGCATCACCAACCACTCCCAGCTGAAAACCATCCAAGGAACAAGAGGAGAAACACTGTGCAACTTACAAAAACACTGCGATCCATTTTGGCAAACGTTACCCTTCACTACTGAGCTGGAATTCTTTATTCAACACATGCAGCTAGGAAATTTGAAACTTTCTCCAATCCTTAAGTCCTTAATTGGATTTGAAGATTATGATGATTCGATGCACCAACACCTGGAAACAATCAAATCCATTTTTCATACTTTTACAGACTTTCCAGACCTGTCAGATGGAGGCTTGGGGATGCAGACTGTCAGTGTCTTGCATCAGCAAACACAAGCCTACACAAGTTTGGATGTGATGTTTGCCTGATGTAACGTAAAGCTCAGGGTGGAATACAAAGAACATCAGACACTGAAATGCATGGTGGCCTTGCAGTTAGGGAGAATGTATAAAACATGTTGAAGAAAACGTCAATAAATTCGCAACATGATTAGCACACAAATCAGCAATCATGTGGCAACAATAGGTAAGGGTCTTGTTGCATGCCCGGTCGTGAGTGAAAGGACACACACACACACACACACACACACACACACACACACACACACACACACACACACACACACACACACACACAGATTAGAGAACTGTAGAGGCATTAAGGGGAATTCACATCTAGAAAAGAAGTGCTGGGTTTGGGGGAAAAGAATAGCTGCTACTTCTTCTTAGTCACTTCTATTCATCAGTTCAGGACGTTTGCATATTC
>OMKZ01018599.1:1992-13849 GCA_900302535.1 Neoniphon sammara | reverse complement strand
ACACATTCATCAACTGTCATCTCGAGTTTGCTTCAGCAGTCCCGCCTGTTGAATGTACACACACGGTCGAACCCTCACATAAACATGTATACTCAAACAAAGACACCCAAATAGACTGACGCTCTTCAAGCTGCACCTTAAACAGATTCCAGTTATTTTCCAGCCAGTCGGAGGTCAGGCCATTACTCCAGCCCTGCTGACGAAGCCGGACTTCAATTAGCTTAATGAGCTTCAGTTATACAGCACTGTGGAACTCAGCTACCCGCCTTGGAGGCCATATATAACATCCAATGTCCTCGCAGAGCTACCTATGTTATAAATGTCCTAACTCACCCCTGTCATCAACTAGGGATGGAATGATATTGTGTTTTTTCAGGGCGATATCTTCCCACCCATAACAGCGGATATCAATATGTTACCAATATGAACTTCTGTAAGAATAGGAAAACAAATATAGATGCGCAACAAGTTCAGCTTTGCAGACAGGTCCGTCTTAAGATAACTAAGGGTTTTGTAGACAAAAGACAATGCTAATTTTGTTGTTGCTAATCTGACAGTTGCATTAATGGCACAATCCAAAAATTCCAATTTCCACAATTATCCAAATATCGGCAGTAGAAATGCAGTATTACTTTTTAAAGCTAATATTATACAGAGCCTGTAGAGATATCTGTCCATCCCTATCAACTGTTCATTCCCCTGCCCTCCAGTAGGTGCTACAAGACCGTATCTGCACACACCTCCAGATTAAGAGACACTTTCTTGCACCGAGATGTCACCCTTACCCGAGTCCCTTCAACCAGCACTCCCACACCTAAGTCACTCTGGTAACACCAGCAAGATAAGATCTACAAACCACAGTATGCCTACACTCTACCACTACATGTTTAAAGAGAGCCTCTGTATTACATTCATTTCTTTCTGCCACACTACCTGTGGCACCGACTATGCCCTCAAAAACTAGTTTAACCTCTGCACCTGAACTTTTGACACTGGAACCTGCACATGCAGTATCCTCTATACTCAATATAATACATAGTTGTATGGCACACTGTCTATATGTACATTTTATTACTTCTTTTAAATCGATGTGTTTTTTAAGCATTTATCAGAGATTTGCATACTAAATGTTGTTGCACTTGGACAATGACAACACATTCTATTCTATCTTATGCTGGAAAAGTCTTTACAGGCTTTTTGTTTTGTTTTGTGTTGATAACAACATATCAGCTGAATGTGAAGGGCAGAATTTTCAGAGTATCTTCTAAATCCCTTGATAAAATCTCTGCCTTTGCTGTATCATTAATCCCTTATCCATGCCCAAATAATTACAAGCTTCCCTAACAAAGACAAATGTCACAGCCAATTGCTGGCTGTGATAAAATAAAGCCCTTGACTTTATGCTGTGTTAGAAATGAAGACTGACTGCAGCTTAGAGAGATTAGCTGAGCCTTGTCAGAATCAGGTGCATGAGCACTGCACACGTTCAGAAACAGTGAACGAGAGCTGCTTTGCTCACGTGCAGAGATGTGAAGGTACAGAGCCAGTCTGCACTCAGAGCAAACAGACAGACCACTAAACATCAGTGATCTATCAAATCAATTCAGCCGCAACATGACAGATGACTGGTTTTAGCTGGAGCTGCTGATCTGGGCGGGGAGTCCAGCCAATGCTCTGCAGAGTGAACAATGTTCAGCAGTAATGAGCCCCAGACCTCATGAAAAACAAGAGTCAGTGAAGTGAGGCCAGTTAGGGTGAAAAATGGTCTTGTGGGGACCAATCACACAAAACAAGCGTGGCCAGTGTGTGAAAGGTAAACTGGATAAAGGACTGTGGTCTAAAGAAGGAGCTGAAGTTGTGTTTTTGTTTTTTTTAAACTAGTTGCTCATGTTTTTGTACTTCCTACTTCACTCTGTAACAGTCTGTGCAAAGCAAGAGCCCATGGGAGAAGCAGACACACCCAGAGGCAGCTGTGTAGGTGTTTATGTGCAAAAGCCTATCACTTCCTTCTGCATTCAAGTATTGATGACTGAGTAAATCCACAGTTTGTGCTGCTCTTTTCTAAAATACAAAAATAATGCAGCAAATTATTAACTGAGCTTTATTCTGGGAGCCAGTGTTGACCAATGTTGACAACAGCAGAGCAAAGCTCATCGGACTGACTTCAGCACTGACACGTAATTTAATTTGGATGTCTGGCATGAAATTATTTTTTTTATACTGTCATATGAGGATGGCTTGGTTGTCTGTAATGCCCTCGCGGCTTCCATTCATGATTGGAACTACTTCTAAATTTTTCATTACTGACAGAGGAAATTAAAATCCGGTAGAGGGATAAAGTAAAGTGAAAGATTAATCTTCTATACTTTATCAACAGTAAATTATTTTTTTCTTTAATCCACTTGGTACAGCACAATGAAACAGTCTGAGACTGAGATAAGCAATCATGAGCCATGGAGGGCAGAGAGTCTGCAGGTTTTCAGTCCTACTGAAGACTACACCAGCTGATTTCACTGACTTCAGCTAAGGAGGAGGAACTCGACTGCTGAAGTCTCTGGACGACCTACAAACCTGCACACCATCGGCCCTCTGTGGCCTGACTGCACATCCGGGGTCTGGGCTCACTGACAACATGACACAACTCTAACCACAATTTCAACAGTTGAGAAGCTTCAGTGGGCAACATGGGTGTTACTGGGTGTGTTTCAGGCTCTAGACCAAAATGTTGGTGCCAACAAATGTGCTGTCACGATATGAAAATTTTACCGGTGGTAACAGGAAAAGTTAGTCCAGAGTCTACTGAGGAGCCAGGCCGGGTTTACCACAGGACAATAATGCTGCATTTGATTTTAAGTATGAACTCTGATTTCTGACTTCCTAGTCAGAAAGATAAAAACAGAAGGGCATTCAAGGTGTTGGGCTGGTTGGGCAAGTTGCAAATTCAGTTTTCCCAACACCCAGTTTATAACAACACAATTTGGTTTTCAGCATGGTATGATTTCAGATGGATCAACATACCAATACAGCAGGTGATTAAACCTACAAAATTTAAAATACGCTGTTATGAGCTGTTCAGCGTTTGTGGCTAACATCAGGAGGCTTGTTAGCATCAGCAAGCATCCATGTTTTTCCCACCTTGCAGCTCACACACACACACACACACACACACACACACACACATATGTCAGTAATGACACATTCTCAACTTCCAACTTCCCACATCCAAACATAATCAAATGCAGCATTCGTTCCAGAAAGATGAGACAACCACAGTAAATGACTTTAAAACTCAATTCAGTACACTTCCCTGTGACTGTCACACCATCAGAACTGCCTGCACATGTGCTATCTGATGAAACAACCAGGGATTACTGCTTCTTGCAACAGCTATTCCACACAGCTCAGGTAGCAACACGTGTTACCACACCATATGGAGCGATTAACACTGTGTTGAAATGTGACACACGATTTTTTGGGTCCCTAAGCAGACGAGGGGTTGCGTTGAAAAAGCAGCATCCTTTTCAAAGAGTGTGAGAACAAGGTGATAACGAGCTCTGAAGCTGAAGCCGTCAACCCAGGTGTCTGGCACAGCTTGCACTGACAGCGGCTGACTCACAGCAGATGACACATGTAGAGCTACTTCTCTGTCTCTCTCTCTCTCTCACACACACGCACGCACGCACACACACACACACACACACAGACACCTCCCCTACCTGCCAAGAAAAAACCCCTGCATTTGCCCCCTCTTGAGAGCTGATTTCAGTACATGCTCCAGCTGACACTTAGATCTCAGCGGTGGGGACTCCTTGATATCTTTATACATCAGCAGTCCTGACACTAAAATGCAAAAAAAATAGAATAAAATAAAATAACCCCGGAGTTTTTCCAATGAAATGGTCTTTTTTTTAACATCCCACCAAGCCCTCTTTGGGGTGTACCTCCCTCATTTCTATTTTTGCAAAAAATTTCAGAGTCGACTTTATTCCTGCAGGTATTAGGCAAGCTGAATCTTCCCAATACCTTACAAGCAGCCTGAAATATTTCTTTTTTTTATTAAGACAGAGACATGCAGAGCAGGGGAAACAAGGGAAATAAGGCCTAAAGATTACACTGTGAGCTGTTTACAGAAGTGGTTGCCTTAAAGGTGCACCATGTGGCATTTTTAAACATCAATAAAAAAATCATTGTCAAATTGTGATACCATGGTATAATAACCATAAAGTGGGACCATGATCCCATGAACCCTGTTGCTACCTGTCCTAAACAGATCTTTGGTTTTCTTTTTTGCTCTACTGAACACGATTGTTATTGTTGTTGTTTTTTTCCCCCAAATTGGTCAAAAAATGTTGACACGGCCCACCAAACATTTTCCAGTGAGATTTTACTGAACCAGCACCATTAAGTTGTTTCCAGGAAATGTCCCATGATGCCTTGCGTGTAATATTTCAGCAATGTATTAGGGTTAACAGTGTTGTTGTTCTAATTACACTCTCCAGTATTTCTGTCGTGTACGGCATTAAATGACCAGTTTAGTGATTGTTATATTGTTGTTTCTACATTGTTGTCTGTTGACGGCTGCTGACCCTTTGACTTGATGCGGCCAAATGAGGAAGTAACGTCCGCTGCCATGGAGACGGACCGCTCACGGGCTTGTAAACATTAAGGATGAGCTATGTGGTCAAACAAAACAACTATGTGATTTGGATGTTATGGATATTGTCTTTGTTGTGACTACAGTTGTCATCCAGTCATTTTGGGCGTTCATCGTTGATCAGATAAATCACATTTGTTTGTGGATGGAACAAAGTGGCGTGAGCTCACTGTGCACCACTGAGGAAGCGTTGTGAAGCAGATAAATCCATGCTACGAGGAGGCGTTAGGCTATGAGTGACAGACTTACACTTCAAAACCATTCAGAAACTTTAAGTATCATCACAACATACAGGTCGGCCTCAATCAGCTCTTCTCCACTTTGTAAAACACAACATGCGTGACACTTGCTTTCATGACCCTTAAATTACTTGCAATCAGCGCGGGAGTAGCGTCTCTCTAAGTGCTATTCTAGTTTATTTGGGGCAATTACGCTAATGTCTCAAAATTAAAATGTTAATGGTTTAATGATGTTTAAATGCTACATGCAGCACCTTAAACCGCTGTGTCCTCTATGAGCCCTTTTAAGCTCGATGTTCACTGAGCAAAACACCCATCAAAATACAACAGGGATGAAATATCAGTGGGAGTTGACAAAGGGGTCAAGAGGAGGCAGAGAACAGTGGGGAAAAGTAAAGCATGATATTCATCCTTCTAATCTTTGGCCTCAATCCTGCTATAATCCATCTATACATTACAGCCTTTTAGAGAGAGCCTACACTTGGGAGTATAATGCACCATGTAAACCGTGACATCCTAATACCATGACCCCACCAACACATCACTCACAATGTGTGGCAACAAAACTAGGATAAGAGACTCAGCATTAAAAGGCCTATTTGCACGGGACTAATATCATGTGGGGACGTCATGTAATTAATGAGCTGCAGCCCAACCTCTGCATCTCGCAAAACACATTTGCATGAGATAATGGAATTTGCTGAAATCACCAGGAGTCTGGATACAAATGTATCAGGATTTTACAATTCATCACTTCTTGTTTTATCTAAGCAAAACCACTGAATTACCCTGAAAACACATTAAAAAACTTTTTCAATATATTTCACCACTGCCTCCTTTTTTTATGACAGTCGGGAAATCGAAATTGCTCCTCCGGATAAAAGAAAAAAGAGAGAAAGAAAGAAATTCCGTGCTAAAGAAATATGACTAAAACTACTAAAAGTTTGATTTTTACACAATTAGACATTTGGCTTCACCAAAATGTAACAGGTGACTGAATAAATATTTTACTTTACAAATTTTAAACATGGCAGATTCACAAAGAAATCAAAACAATCTCTGTAGTAAATCACTGGATGTTCCCAAGTAATATCAGTCCCATGCAAATAGAGCTTAAGAGGATAAAAGCATAACTGCTTTGTTAGTCTCTGAAAACAAACAATTCCCCATTTACTCCTTGCAGCATCTTCAGATAAATCACAATGGGCTGGGTGCTCAGACCTGGATCAGGCCCAGTCTTAGCACATCTCCACGGGAAAAAGGAGATGGTTGCTAAGTTTTTAGTCTAGTACTTGGCTTAATCTGTGTCCAAGAATCCAGCCCAAACTCAGAGATTTAAGTTGGCATTCCCCCACGATGCAGCTGCTGCCAAACCAGTTACATCACATCAGAGATTTCTCAACGCAATAAAGCATCTCTGCTAGCAGCTACATCACCGCGCTGCTGTCCATTCATCGATTTCAGCTGACTGATTGCAAGCTCTAACACCAGCTCTTTGAAACACATTTCTGTGGATTGATTCAAATCTAACTTGCTTCAGAGCACCTATCTTGTGCTAAAAGAATGTCAGAGTGGAAAAAATAAGGATCTGGAAGAGAGAAGAAACAACCAAAAATTGTATCATCAAATATCACAAAGTGTGTGGTTTTAGCTTACACTTAAGCTCAATTTATATCTACATTGTATTGGATCTACATTTCCCTCAGATATTTGCTTAATACATGAATTCACACAACCACTGTGTATCTTATAATCTACTGTGTGACTTTTGGATTCCTGCGGTAGCAAATCTGCTCTGCTGACGTGGTCTCACTTTCTTTTTAGAGTGGATACAACATTTTAAGAATCCATATGCAATTCCTTTGGACTACAACAGTCAAATATTGTGAACTCAGGTCCTGCCATATAGCTGTCCAACAATTTATATATCAGTTATTTGGTTTGTAGCTGTGAGGAAGACTTATTGTGTTCACTGTGTTGACAAATATTGACTAAAATGCCATACAGAATAGGACTAAAACAGTGCAACTGTTGAAATGAGCAATATTAATGTCCTCATCTTTCATGTAGCCATCAGGAATAAGAAACACTGTCCTTCTGCTATACTGGCGAATATACTGTGTATTGTTTCTTTTCCACTACAATGAGCCAGCTATTGATTGGCGCAGAGTACAACTGATGTGAAATAGGAGAGGGTGCTGGAAAGCTGCAAAGTGTTGAGTGCAGTAGCAGGCCTGCTGGCGATGCTCGCTGTAAGCACACACCATACTCTCTCATGTCAGGGCCTGCTGTCTCTGTCAGGTGTGATACTGCAGCACGCGAAGTGATGGGAGGAGGCACGCAGGTGGAATGCAAATGGGACTGCACAGTGGTACATGCAATCATACCTACAGCTTGTCTTCTTTGGTCCCAGTCGTGCTGGAAATGTCTGGTTTGTTGATTTTTTGTATTTGGCTTAAGAGAAGATAAGATGCACCTTTATTGTTCCCCCGAGGGGAAATTCAGCAGCCGCACAGAGAGGAAATGCACAATAAATAAAATCTATATACAAGAAAAATCTATACAATAAATAAAACAAAAACCAAAGTCTGTTTTGTGCTTAAAAACCCACTTTGTGCATTGTAGTGTAAGTGTGTAAGTGTTAAGGATTAGAATGCCCAATTACAAGCCAAGCAGGATAGCCAAAAAAGAAGGCAGATACTACAATGTTCATTTTTATTAAGTAAGAAAAGAAAGACTTGAACTGTCTCCTGAGTGCAGGTGACAGTCATTTTGATTGAAGTCTCTGAGCTGGGGAGTCCTCAGTCCTCAGTCAGCTCCAGGGTCTGACATAGTGTCTGGAGACGGTGTTATGAAGGGGATTTGATCTCAGTCAATCCAGGTCTACATTTCATCTTAGCTAATGCAGCCCTCTGATAACAGCGAGGTGCTGTAATCTGGCCTGTGTCAATCCCAGTCCGCTTTGTGACAAAGCAGCTTTTATGCAGTGCAGTGATTGGCTGATGGGATCATTTATCAAAATGCCAGGCTGGTTTAAAGATGGCTACGCTTGTCGTGGTTCTCTGTACAACCAAAACATAAACTAAACCCTTGTTAAGCATGCAGAATGTACATTTTAAATCTTATCTGACCCATTAGAAGAACATGCTGCAGAGATTTATAACTATTCATATCTAAAAAGACACAGACTACACATAAATCAAAATGAATGGGAAACCAAATTTTACTCTTTGCGAATAATTATACTCACACAGATATTACAATTTACTTACATTTGTAATTTCACAAATATGACTCAAAGATTTAGTTTCAACCCCAGCGTTTCATGTGGGCAGAATAAACATGGAGATATTGTGATATAAGTACAACCTTTCATTTATTCAACTTCTTTCAGTGCACCCACTCACATTAAGTTTGCTGTATTTGAACAAGATCGAGTTTCAGTCAATCAGTGTCTTCATGAGAAGGAAAAGAAAATAAGCAAGTGACCTTGTGACTGCTTACTGGGACAGCCAATGTTAGTAGGCGAAGGGCTGAAAACTGTAAATGTTACACTGAAATGAAACGCTGTTAAAAGGCATTAATACACCCCAAACAATATGAATCACTGGCGTGTGAATGTAAGAATATGCATTTAAATTCTACAGGATACTTAACCAACCTCAGGTCAAGCTTGAGCAGGACTTAGTATTATTTTGTTATATGATTTTTACATCTCATTGCACTTATTTCCCTTTGACCACCATTCAGAAGCCCAGGCAAACCACTTATTAATTTGTTCATTGGTTTGCTGTCTTTTAATCTTGCAGGAAATGACCTTGGCTTGGGGTTTCCATATTTATTTCCATATTTATTCCATAAGCTACATGGCCAAACCAGTGTCTGACAAATGGAAAATTCATCATCTGCCAGGATTTGGTGCTGAACTTTAAGTTTGAAAATGACAGCCAAGTTCCTTGGATGACATCAAAAGGAAAAGCCATGCTGATCAACCTTGGATGTGTAATGGTGCATTTTGCTGTTCAAACCAGAGATTAATATTTCATGGAGGGGAAAAAAAAATCCTCTTTGTTGCATCGCTGCCAAATTGCTTGGCAATACAGACACCAAGAACAAGAGAGAAAGTGAGACACAGACAGAGAGAGAGAGAGAACATCACCACCTCTGAAAGTGGCAAACTGCTCAGAATAAAATGCACAGGAACATTCCACCGGTAATTGATTCCCCATACGATGGTTTTTAGATCATGGATACCCGTTCCAATGCTTTGTTATGATTCCTGGACACCAACATCCACCCCTCAAACCATGTAAAACAATCTAACAACCATGAGATCATTTCATTTTTTCCAGCAATAACCCCTAGTGAAACTTTCACTCGTGTTTATTTTCCATCTGCACATAAAACGCAGGGAACAGACAGTCTTTGCTTCTGCACAAAGTGTCCCTTTAAATGTGCCTGGCTGTTGCAATTATAATCCTGCTTCTCTAGTTAACTCAACTGCCATTGGCTCATGGGTGACAAATAACATCCAAGTGCACTGCAAACCACACGTTGTCAATGCCCAAAGCTAGCACATTGATCTTTTCCTCTGAAAGCAAAACCAGTTACAGGTAGTCATACTATATGTGTATATTTTTGTGTTTAACTGCTTAAGGCCATGGTACATGTACATGTAGGTGGCATAGCAGATATAAGCAAGTACAGAAACTAATTTAAAAAGTGGCTGATTTTTAACTGGGTTGGTTGTGGCATAGGTGACTGCAACATGATAATGATGTGCTCTTCTATACACTGTATGTAATGCACACCTAATAACTGCAGAATACTCCTGAAACCCCAACTGCGTACTCTCAAACACAGGCCTTCTAGGACAGTTCTCATTTTCTCACATAGTGACAAGTCATACCTAATGACTCATTTAAGACGAATGTGTTTTCCTCTGCACATAGTGAAAAACCACCGAAATTATGCCCACACCGCTACTGCTAGACACCGACTCTGAATCTGATGCCAAACCAAATCAAAGCAAAATAAACTTCTGTCCAACCCCTGAGCCACACTCAAGGCCTACAGACTGTGAAAATGAATAGATAGATCATCACTGGCTTGCCGGTGGTTTCGGAAGTAAAACCCAATGATAAAATCTGCTGAGCTGCGCAGGGCTTCAAACACGGCCTGCCATAACTTCAAGACAACATTCACTCCTGTGTGATGTGAGGATAAATGTGTGGACTGTTTAATTTATGCTAACAGGTTGGAGAGCAGAGGTCTGAAACACTGAGGGTTTATTTCATATGTGGTCTTTTGACTCTTATTGTGCAAGCATAGCATAAATCTTAAGATAAAAATCATCTGAGACAGGTGCAAAATTGCCAAGGCTTGATTTAAGCGAGAACTGCTAGACTCAACTGACAAAAAACATGGAATAAGCACATAAATTATCAGTGAGTCGGATCAAAGATGAGAACCACGTAGACTCAAATTATGTGCTTATTCCACGTTTTTGACGGCTGAGTCTAAAGAGTCCTCACTTTAATTGGTCCCTGGCAATTTCACTTTACCATTCACGTTTGAAACCGGTGTGATGTACGAACATTCCTACTCTGCAGCTACTGAGCCCAAACCGAACAAAGCTTGCCAAACCAAAGCCAGCGCCTCAGCCAGCCTGATTCAGCAAAAGCCAAACACAATCAGACACCTTTCAGTCCACTTGGCTCCAATCGAGTTCAGGCACGAACATCAGGCACGAACATCAGGCTCTAAGGCCTGCTGCCCTCGCAAGTCCATCCAGAAAGGCCAAAAGGACACTGACTGTTCCAGCAACACCAGGCTGCGGGGCTCTTTGCCGTCCGACTGGGAGGCGTATCATTCAGTGTGAAAATTCCCCGGTGAGGCCAAGCTTTTCATTAGCATGGAGCTGAGTGTGGGAGGGCGGCTCGGAGAGCTCCCTACCCACTCAGCTGTAGTGTGGGCCACAAAACTGCACCGGCAGAAAAACATTATGCAACCACCGTGCCATTGTGTACGACGGAAGGGTAACCACGGCAACAGGATTCAGAGCTCGAACAGAGGAACATGCGCTGGTTGGAGGAAGGAAGAGTGTGGTAGATAATGCTGGGTGGGTGTGAAAGGCGCGTGTGTGTCTGAGTGTGTGTAGATGAGTGTTTCATCCTCAATTTAATCCAAATGTCACTCCAGTCCAAAATGAACGCATAATACCAGCGTGGCTATTTCCTCTAGCAGACTCGTGAAAGTACGCTAGGGCTCATGGCGTCGTCAAATAATTTTCACGATGATTCTTTCCATGCTTTGCTTTTCAAGAAATAATGTTCAGTTTCTAATGTGGTAATCTGCATGATATTCTGTCTTATTCTGGCAACATCTCACTTGTCATTCAAACAGTGTTGACAGGGTTGTTATGCAAACTAGCCAGTTCTTCTTCTACTTATTCCAAAAAAGCAACCGCTGCTGCTGTCACATGCAAAACCTATCACTTCCTGTACACGAGAGGATTTTCCTGTTATAAAGACTGACCTGACTGGGTGTTCAGAGCAGCAAATGTACGGGGTATGAGCTGAATCACTATTGTTTTGTGTCAATCAGTGATTCAGAGAAGCAAAACAGAAATATATGAAAAAGTTGCGTATCATTTCTTTAACTATAACAACAAAAAGCTCAAAGTGAAAAGTGCCAGTTCAACTAAGTAACAGCCTCAGGCAAAGCGTTAAGGTTTCAGGATTTTCCAACTGAAGTCTGCTCCTGCTGTCATTATGTTGACAAGAGAAACCAACACACACACACACACACACACACACACACACACACTTGTTGCCTGAAGAAATGCCACCATGCATGTCACCATCTAGCAGTCTGCATTCTCGGTCAGGACAGAAGCAGATGGCTTTTTTCTAATAGGTAACTACATTTCTCCATCACCCACATACAACCAGTAATTAATTTC
>OMKZ01018597.1:11160-30476 GCA_900302535.1 Neoniphon sammara | reverse complement strand
GACAATGATTTTCCTTTCTTCTCCCCTATTACTTGGGTGTCATAACAGTTTTCTTTGCTGCAGATGGACATGCTAAAAAAAAAAAAAAAAAATCCTGCCTCTTACACCACAGGACACACACTCAGTGCTACTGGCTAATAGCTCCCCTGTCAGTTTGAAAAAGCACTGATGGACGTGCTGTTAGGAAGTCTGTGACATTTCAGGTGAGTAATTCCAAACACATTCTGCAGGCTTCTAAAGGGAAGAGGCAAAAGTCCCGGGTTTTTGCCTCATCACAGCAACACATCTTCGTGTCGACTGCCTTCTGCGGGGAAGATTAAAGAGAAAAAGAGGGAGAAAGGGCATTAGCGGTAAAACAATGACAGCCCTTGGTCATCCCAGCACCTCTGCTCCCTCTGTATCGATCTGGCACAAGATAGACAGAAAACGAGATAGGAGGGATGCAACTGGCAGAAACGCAGAAAAGATAACGCGGGGGAAGTGGGGAGAATCAAATCTTTTCTCGCAGCTCTATTCATCAGTTTTCATAAGCAACGTCACGGCCGCGTGTTTAGCCCCGTGGGCCTGGCCGGGACCTGTATCATCAAGTTGTTTGACTCCCGTTCAGGTTGCAGCTGTTATCCAGCTCATGCCTCCTATCTGGGAGATTTCTGACGCGAGATGAGTTCATCGCTACGAGCTAGTCAGCTTCAGGAGTCGCGGCCAAGCTTTTGTTTGACAGAGAACAGGCACTAACCTGTGGCCGAGGCTCGGGCTAACGCAACTGCCTGTATCATACCTCAAAGTAGTGGAGAAACCTCTACAGGGGAAGCAAATGAAGAGCTTCTAATGAATTAAAATGACTGATGATTGCTCTCTGTTTACAGTTTTGTTGGCAGGTTTGCTGTCATCCAGGCTTTCAGAGCGGCTGCCACTTGCGCTTTTCCTGCCAATATCATTTTATGAGATATTGTATATTTTCAAACACACGTTCACCCGGTGATTCTCGACGCGGTTTCAAGTGAAAGCTGGTTTTGGCCGTAATCGGGGCTCCACTTAGCTCTTTGTCCTCTCCTCTCGTCACATGGGAGTTGCTGACTCGACATGCTGCATCTATCTTCGGTGAGGTGGGCCGTCAAAGATCACAGCACTAAAATACACAGTGCAGCATCCGTGTTTTATGTGCCTCATTTCACCCCCCTTGCTCTCAGTCAGGCAATGGGCTTGAAATGTAACAAAAAAGTAAGACATCAGTAGTTGCTGTTGTTAAAGTTATCTACTCTGCATCTATTTCTGGATCCTGCATGTTTGACACTGCAGGATTTTCAAAACAGTTCTTTTTGGAGGTGAAACAATAGTACTGCAAGAATGTCAAAAATGGGATTTTAATCGTTACATGTTGCAGTGTGTATTTTTCATTTATTCTATAAATATTCTTCTATAACCTGGTCTAATTTTTTTTTTTTTTTTACAACCATAAAAGCTAACAGGGGTCTTCTGGACACGCTGGAGAAAACTCCAACTTTATGTGGCAACAGCTGGTGTAATTATGGCCCATATAGATGGATGTGCAACATTCATCTGTTGCTCATTAGAGCATACACACTATTCCCTAGACTGCTCCCTGTTAACTGTAGGGGCATCTCTGAGGATTTTGAGTAAAGTCAACATGAGATTATAAAACTTTCAGGGCTCAATGACCTCATCGTGCCCATTTTGGCCCGGCGTGCTTGTTCTGTGTAATTTCCAGTGTGCCTGCGTCTTCCTTCCTTTACAAAAACAAAATCATGCCTTGGTCAGATGGGGCCATATCTAAAGTCAACATGGTGGCAGGGTTCCCAGGCTCTGTAAACTAAGAGGCAGTTAAGGCTGCTGATGTGATCAATATGGCAGCACTGGACATATTCATGTGTATTTATGAGTTGCATTGCTGCAGTGGATGTATTATGCTGTGGGTGTGCGTTATTACAACAGTAATCCAGAATTTCTTTGGGCATGTACTCATTAGGAGCAGTCACACAAATTTAAGGTTGACTTGAAGATGGAAATAAACAATAAACACCTGCTCAATCCTTCAATAAAACCTCAGACAATCAATTTGAGAGTAAAATATGCCCTCATTAAATTAATATTTAAACAGAGACAATGCTGGGGAGATGGTGCTTCAAAAGTGGGCACCTATACTTTAAGATATGAACTGGGGCTTCGAATTTAGAATTCATACTACAACAGAATCCATGGTTTATGGTGTTTGACATTGTATATGAACCATTATCTTTCAAAGCTAGACACAAGCTGCAAACAAGAGAGAGACAAAAAAAGATGCAAAATTTTTGGTCTTGACAAGCAATTTAATATTTTATTGCATCTTCTAATCTTGTGTTTCAGTAGGGGGACAAAAAAACAAAACTGGCACCATGACGTTTCAGTGCAGTTTCACTTGTTGCAAGATTTTTTTCTCAATTTCCAAAATACACAGCACAAGGTCCCAGCACATTTTTGTGCTCTACTTTCTTTTCAGTGCTCCACAGGTCTCTGACGACCTTGTGCTGCTGCACCACTGACTAGCTGAAGGGTGGAGGCGTCTGTTATTATCAGTGTGAGGTACCTGAGCTCAGAGGAAAACCCCTGGTTAGATATGCCCTCCTCCTCCAAGGCCAAAGGTGAAGAGGTACCAGCTAGACACTTTAACCTTCTCGTGCTTGTGCCAGGGGCCTTTCGTCCACACTTGGAGTGGATGGAAGCACAGGAGGCCCTGTGGTAGTGCAGAGGTTACCATCGACATACCTCTCAAGCTAATAGCGCCAGAAATATCTCCCAGAGCCAGGGCATGGCTCCTAATGGCAGGGCTGGCTGGTGTGAAAGCCTGGGTGCTAACAGTGCAAAAACACCCACTGTGGAAATGGATGGACAGCTGGACTTGGCTCATTGCAGCTTCTGGAGGATGAAAATTTGCTTCAGCTTGTGGTTACAAGGCTACACGTCATGAGCCGTCAAATGTTTCAGAAGTCTTGACTCAACTGGTAATCATAAATTACCTTTTGCCCTCTTGTCTTTGTTAATAAAAAAAACTCTCAACCTGCCTGTGTGTGAGATTGATAATATCCAGTGTGAAGCAAACACCGCCTATAGCAATCAGGAAGGATGAAACAGAACAAAGCTAAAACCTCCGTGGAGCAGCTGCAGCATTGCTTTACAGCATAACAAACTACAGTTTTGGCTCACTTGGCTTTACTTTTTAAGACAGAAGTGCAGTGGAAAACTCAGTGGCATTTGTCGTTTTCAGCAGCCTAACATGCACATGTGCATCAAACCACACTGACACATCTGCTCCAAACTTTGATTTGGTTTGATTTTAGAGCATCAAGAGAGGACTCAAACAACTGTTTTTCATTACAGGTACAGAAGCCCCTGCTTTGAGGCAAAAGGGCATGATCAGTATTTTAATTCTGGATATTCTTGTCAAGGAGTAGGCTGTTAGGAAACCAAACTCTGAATGAGAAAGAAACCAAAGTGTGACTGCAAGCCATGCAATTACTTTATCTAATAGTATACAGTTGTTTAGCTATATGAACAAAATATGAACATACATCTAAAGTATATAGTCTAGAGAGTAAAATAACGAGTTTACATACATATAGAGCAGACTGAAGAAAAAGAACACTTTATTTCGTTTGTTTTAGGAATTTTCTAGAAACAATTTAATATCTTGAAAAAAGACAGAATAAAGGAATAAAAGCACATCACTTCACAAATACTAAGAAAAACACTGAATCCAGGCAAGTTCATTTGCATAGAAAATGCACCAAACTGTTACCCTTTTTTTTTTTACTTGTTTTGATTTTCAAACCAAACAGATGAAAGGTATTCTTATAAAATACATTTTTTAATTTTCCTCAATGTTGTGAGTAATGCACAGTGTTTTCAGTTTTCAGTGCAGCACAGCAGACCATTTACCTACTAAAGCGGACATGAAATATAGACCAAAGAACCCACTGACCCTGGCTGGTGTGGGTACTGCAAAACGCTCTGTGCCCAGTTGAGAGTTAAAACTATGGGTATTGGATCCTTCCATTTCAGTTTTAGACATTTCACACACTGCCAAACCACCATTAGCTATCATTTAGTTTAGTATAAATAGAGTCCTCTTTTTCTCTCTCAAAACAGACTGTAGAGCAGCGTAATGCACAAAGGTGTCCCCTGGCGTCTCCAGTTATCCCTATCAGTCCAGACCCCCTCTTCTTTCACCACCATGCGCTGTACTGTTCGCTGTTGCCTTGGCAACCCTCCGGCCGTCCAGGCTTCTCTCTCGCTCTCTCTCTCTATTGCTCTCTCTCTCTCTCTCTCTCTCTCTCTCTCTCTCTCTCTCTATACAGAGGCAGTTCTGTTCTTGACCCCAAGCAGCTGAAGGGGGATTCACTGAGGTTGTGCAGAGAAAAGGTACATGCTTGTCCTCCTCTCCTCTCCCAGTGAGACACCTGCACAACCACAAACAAGAGACTAGAAACCACTCAGACAGACTAAAGATTTTTTTAAGATATATTCTGAAAACCACACTGTAAAGGTCAAATGCTTGTTTCAACAAGATTGAATATTATCTCCAAGGTCAGATGGCTGAAACCTGCTCCAGCTGCAGGGGAACCCCCAACAGGAAAAAATAACATACTGTGAGATTATGAGAATGTATTTGTGTCTGTTAAGATAAAGAATGAGAAAAAAAGTATTTCTATTGCTCTCATCCATCCATCTGTCTGGCTGTAAAAAAAAAAGGGTCTAGATAATATTTTGGGCCCTAGTGGAGTTTTCTGACTAAAAAGGGACTCCATCTGTAATTGATCGATGCACTTAGATCACTGAAGTGTGACAACATCAACCTGCATAATATGTGTTTCTGTATGGAGACAAAATTACTTGAAAGTCACAATGAAATGATGTTCTGTGAAAATTTTGCCCTTTTGACGAATAAGAAAGTTTGTTAAACCACTGGCCTGTACATGTTACCTTTTGCGATATAGAGCGATAGAAAGGAAGGAAGTTAGGGAACAAACTCAAACCTGTGATTTCATTTTTGCTAACCTTTTAAAGTGCATTTCAACCTTCTTTAAGCTTTACATGGAGTTATGTTGGTTACTGTGGTTGAGTTACTTTCTATAGCGTTGCATCACAAAAACTAACATGTACTGACCAATGTTTTAACAAACCTCCATATTCCTTTAATGTGAGGCATTTTCTGTTGAAACAGCACAGTGGACGTAACATGAGGAGGGATCTTTCAGAAGTGTAAACCAATTAATATCAATTAGATAACAAGATAAGATGATAAGCTAATGTGAGTTGGGGAGAAAGGCATTTTATTTGATGGGACAGAGACAGAGGGGTGTGACTGGTCAAACCTCAGATGGTTTTCTTAGTTGGAATTTTAATGTGTGCCTACTGGTTCATTATAAGGTAATTATTTCAAGGACTCCCTTGAAATAATATGATTGAATAATATGATCCATGATTTGGATTTAAAACTACAAAAAACAAACAAACCAAATTTGACTTAAAAGTACAAGAAAAAGCCATAATTGTTAAATGGGTATATATTTGAAAAGAAAATTGGCAACTCAGGCAAAAAAGCCATTTTTCATTTCACTGTGACATCTGAATGTAATTGCTCTTTGAAGGTAAGTCATCAAACGGATTGTTTCATGGAACGGGGCCATGGATTTCAGGAAATGGACCAGGTTGTCCATTTGTAAACGGGTTTCTTGAGCTTTACGCGTTCACGTGTTCTTTTTCAGTTGAGGAGGAGAAATCAAGCTAATAAAAGGCTGGAGAGCTGCTGTGGTCATTTTGACTTTTCACATGTCCCATTTCACTGGCACATAAATACCATACTATAAAATTTACAGACAGGGGGGCCTTCTTCCATGTTCCACTACAACTGATTTAATGAAGTGTCAAGAGAATGGCCATCACTTTGTCTCTCCGACTGTAACTCATCGGCTTTAATTGCCTAGTTTGTCTTGCGGGAACTTTTACTCATTGGTGTGTGTATGTTTTGTTAGAATCAGCCTGTCCCCCCTCTGGCGGAACAAATTGTTCTGGTTTTAACAAGATCTTTCACTTTAGTAGATTCTCTGGTCAAGGCCCTGTCAGCGCTCTGGGGAACAAAGAACGAGAGGGACAGAGGCTGCAGCCGCCACAACTTTATACTGTATGCCACTTTTCAAGTAAGAATAAATAAAAAGTACAAACAAGTAATTTCACACTCTTTCGCAGCTGAACTACGTTTTTGGTATCTTGCTGGTATTAAACCTCAAAATGAATTAGAATTCGCAAAAATGCTTTGGATGAATAGTTCTCAGTTATTAGCTCCCAGACATAGTGAGAGTCTAAACAGATGTTTCTTTTTTAATGATGGAATGTCTTATCTGAAAGAGGGGAGAAAGAGAGAGGGAGAGAGTGAGGGACAGGATGTTTCAGCCCCAAACCATCACTTAACTCTCTTCCGCGAGGCAGTTATAGAGAGAGATAGGGACAAATATGGACTTTTTCTTGGAGAGAACCCTAACTGTGACCTCCCTGGGTGACACATAGATCTTTCGGAGGCAGCTTGTTTTGTTGACACTGGCAATTGCAAGACGTAAATCACTGGAGCTGCCTTATGAGATAATTACTCAATCAAAAATACAAACAGGACCGCATGAAAGGCTTTATGGGAATGAGATGATCTACCCCCTCTTGACCTCTTTCATCTGCTTCCATCAGTGTGACACATCTCTCACAACAACTCAGAACTTGCTCTCAAGCTTCATTGAAGAATCGCTCCAAAAACAAGAGGACATAAGTGCACCTTATATGGGATTCTCAGGTCTAGACCGTCCTGATCCTTTCATATTATCCAGCTGATTGCCCTAAGCCCAGAGATGCTGTGTTAGCTCCTAATCTCTCCCTTTTGTAGTTGCACAATAGGAGATAACCCCTTCCATTAGATCCAATTTGCAGATTATTTTTGGTGGCTATTTAGCATCTCTCATTTTAACTCAATCAGGGTTATAAGATGGCTTGATTGAGAGCTTCTAATGGTTTGACCTACTGGTTGTTCTCTCACAACCCAGACTGAAAAATACAGCAGGCCAGCCAGCAAGTGAATCAGTCAGACAACCAGCCTGTCAGCCAATAGCCAGTCAGGCAGCTGTAAGCCTGATGAAATGACTGAAACATGAGGAGGGAAAAAAAAAAGAAGAAGAACAAGTTTTGCTGCCAAAAAAGCTAATATTTTGTATTTTCAGATCATATCATAGTCCTTCAGGGTTCAACTTTTTTTCACAGAGATTGAGACGATAAGATGGATTGTAAAGCTAATGGTGCTCGGCAAAACTTGCCTCATGGTCTCCCCGTCTTTCAGCCGTTCCAAGAAAGATCATATGTGTATTTATATTCATTCCAAGAGGAAATGCACCCTGAAAACCTCACTGGTCCCCCTGTAATTGGCTGTATCTAATCTGTCAGGGTCATTGGCAAATGTCAGCTTGGCCACATTGGGCTTAGTTTAAATGTGAAGGGCATTAAACTCCCAAGAACTAATAAGACCTGTCAAGCAGTGGCAGACTCCCATTCACAGCGCCATAGGGGAAGGCCCAGCGATTGATTGGCTTATTGTAACTAATGTGACGTCTAGGGGAGCCCGAGGCGGATGCCCCTGATGCGTCTCAATAGTGTATTGTGCAAAGGCCAGTCTAGGAATGAATGCACACGCATATTTGTCCTTCCCAATCCCACTAAACAGGAGCCATACACACCAACGGGGGGGAGAGGAAACGCTTTCAGATGTGATGGGGGGATTATTACTGTGGGGGGATAGGTTCCCCATGATGTCAGCCATCTGAGGATTCTCATGTTGATGAGGTCAGCTTCCTCCTGGCTAAACGGCAACAGAGCTCCATCAGGGGTCCTGAGTTCCCGCTCAAGCCTGCATGAGCCAGGAAGATTTTTCAAAGAGTCTTTTGACTTCATAACAAGGGCGGAGAGTATTTTTTTCTCCTCTTATATTGTAATTAAGTACAGTTTTATGATAGTATTATGATATAATTGAGTTTTCCCAGAACATATTTATTTTTAACACATAATGTTAAGGTCATCTAGATTTAATTTCAAGCATTATAATCTGTTGTCACTACCAGCTTTATAGCTGTTTTTGTAACATGATGGTAACATGATGTAACTTAACACAGAGAAGATAATATATGGGGATAAGTTTACCACTGATTTGTTGATGTCTTGTAAGTATCACATTTCCAAATTTTCAAATGGAATCAAGTAATTGATATCGACCCAGGATTACCCAGGATTACCAAAATTAGTGCTTGACTGTTAATGAACAGATAAGGGTCCAAGGCTGAATGCTGAAAATGGTCTACTACAGTGAAGCTTTGCTCGGAGTTCCCTCTGTGTGTGCTAGGAGTTCATGTTGGCTGTACTTGACTTGACTTTATACAGCGAGCTGTGGGAGTGAAGGGGGGCAAGAGCATGGACAAACTGTTCAAGAAGAGACGGGTCGTTCTTGATGGGAATGTGAAGTAGCTTACATTAGCTTCTCAGGCCAGGGAGTGAGCAAAAACAGTGGAAGTGGGTTTCTCCCTCGGCTGACTGTTAGGGGATTGTGTCAGTATATGAGGAGGTAATCGACTTAATAAGTTGACATATGACTGCCCATGTAGAGCATCGGCTCAGTTCACGTTTTGTTGACGTTTGAATAACAACAATTTGTCACGTTCTGATTCCTGTGTCGGTTCCAAACTGTCATCAAGGAAGCTTGATTGTTGTGTTATAACTGTCTTGACTCTTCAGTCTCTGATCCCCACATTTTTCCGAAAAGAAAAACAACACAAGGTCAAAAAAGTTGAGTAAACAATTCAGGATGTTGGTGCCCTGTCTCCTATCAAGTGGTCTGGAGACATGAACCATCAAACATTCAAGGCACAATTGCAAACACTGTACACATGCAGTGCTTGTTTTGTGAAATGATCATGATCTTTACATGTTTCTGATGAGAAAATGCTTGCTTATTTAGAAAAAAATGTCAAGAATCTATCAGAAAGTTTTGGTAATAGCATTCACAACACTGAAGGATTAGGTTACTCCTCTGCTCTGTCAACATCTTTCTAAACACTGGCGGGTCTATCTGTTTAAAGCAAGGGTTAGGGTTTAAAACTTTCTGCAAGCATAATCTTCCTCGAAACCAAAAACCAAGGCCAAACAAACAGAAACGATATCAGGGCTAAGCCAGTGCTGAGGGTATATGACCTGCTCATTACATTTGCATGAACCCGAATACGTTACTGTAGGCACAGTGGAGCTGAATGTTGGCACAAAGCTTTGAAGTCCATCGTGAAAGAGGAATAGGAGGGGATAAACATATTTATTCAGCCTTTCCCCACCTTTGGCTTAAAGAAAATGCTGATCCGTGTGTAAGGAAATGCAGTTTCGCTGGTTCGTGAAGCAGCATAATTGTGCCTGTTGAGGCGTCTGCTGCTCCCACACCATCAATAGACAATATAGGACAAGAACAGATGCAGCTTCTACAATACAATAGACTCTGACAACATGGAATTACAGCCTTCGCAGCTGAAAAGTGGCTTTTTATTTCTCTGCTCCTGGGAATGGCGTTAAAGGGTGGGGCACATATTGACTAAAAGCATTGATTCTCATACAAAGACGTAGCGGCAAAAAGGAAGGCAAGCTAGCATCTGGACTGATCTGTCACTCCCCTATCTCCACCCAGTCCATAAAGAAGAAACAAACACATGGAGGAAAAAACCCAGTGGGGAGAGAAATATTGGATGGGAAATGATTCATCTACAGACAAGGCCGAGTGATACATCAGTCTTTGGGCTCTCTGAAACCACATAGCCTCTGAGGAGTTTATATGACTCTGTAGATGGTGTCCAGATCTGTGTGTTTATGCATTTTGGGCCTGCGCTGAGCTCACTAAACAGCTGTCAGGTAGGCTGCAGGTGAAAGATGAGTCAAGTCCTCTGGGGAGACATCAATCATTGATGGACTGACGCATCTAAGACAAAAGGAAGAGAGGGAAGGCGTGGGTGGGGGGGAGCAGGCAACAAACATACTCTCACACTGCTGAATTTGGACCCTCTGAGAAATGGGAGATAGTCATCGCAGTCCAGCCCAGCCAAGTCCAGCCCAGCCCATATGAGTGCACTCACTCCAGAGGGAAAAACAATATGATGCAATGCCTGACGTGGGCTGTGAGTATAAACACAGTCATTTATCAGAAGCACTCGTCACATCCTGTTTAAGCTGCATTTCAACACTTAATTCATGTGATTTTTTTCTGTCATTGTTGTTAAATATTCTTGATACTAAGTTAAAGCTGCACTAGGGAACTTGTTGGCAGCTACAAATGTCACATTAAAGTTTAACTTTGGTGTGTCCAGCCTTCAGTGGATGGAGCATTCACTTGCTGCTGTTGCTATGTCAAATTGCTGAGGATTTACTTATGTTAGGACAATTTAGACAAAGTTGAGAAAAAACATTGAATAAGCATGTGATTTAGCAGTGAGTGGGGTGGATGATGATAGCCATGTAGACTCAGCCATCAAATTACATGCTTAGTCCATATTTTTTGTCAGTTTAGACTAAATGGCTCTCATTTAAATCAACCCTGTAAGAAATTCCGCATACTGCACCTTTAAGGAGAGTGTTTTTGTGTTCTTAAGTTTTGAATTGTCAGTTCTTGTGGGAAAAAAAGTGTATATACCTGAAACCAGAGTTTTATTTGGCTAAATAGCATAAAGCTACAGTGTTTACTCAGAGGGGAAGAGATGCTCTTCTCTATTACATCCCCACATTGTGATTTAAGCTTGCCTAGTGTAGCTTTAAAATCCTTATGGCTATAGCTATGGATGAGGAGACCTCCGTATCCATCCACATGTCAAAACAGCGTTATGTAACACTACACAGCTGACAAAAAACACACATCTGGGCTTAATTTTCTGGTAACTTTCATAGCTAAAAAAAAAATAAAAATGCCACAGGCACTTGCACGAGTAGTGGAGCATCACAGAAACATATAGAGGTAGTGATTGCAGAAGGCTTCTCACCCTGCATCCATCCGGTCTTATTACCAGGGTTTTTCAGATAATCTTTCAGTCTTGGAATAAACAGTGGCTAGGATGCAGCTGAAAAGTAGGACTTTTCCCAAAGAGTTCTTTCTTTTAACCAAGAGACACAATGTGAATGATACTGGATTGTATTTAGAAGAACAGCTTTTAAATGGCATATTAACATTCACAGTGATGATATAGGTTTGAATATTACGTTATACAATATGTTAAAATACAATTGCGTTACAACTACCCATATTTTGCACATTTTGGTCTTTATGTGAAAGATGATGGGTACCCCAGTCTAGACCAACAGCAGCACACTCCACTCCTGACACCAATAAAGTCACATTTCAGACAATGTGACAGTTAAACTATGCTGTGACCTCACCAAGTCTGGCATTACAAAGGCAACATCAAAGTGAATTGGACAGAATTAAAATGGCTTAATGACACTTTGAGAGAAGAGTAATAACCCATTACTGCCCACAATAAAAGCAGGGAGATGTGGCCAACAAGGGCACAGGGATAATTTGCTTCTCTTTAATGAATACAATTGCTCTTTCAGTGTTATAGTGACTCACTGGTTCAAAATAGCAGGGCACACTTAGGCATCACTCCAGGATCATCTATCTTCTAATGGGATTTTTGATAACCAGTAGACTACATATGCGTTTGTGAGGCATCATATAGGAATGCATCTGGATGACATACAAGTCAATTGCCATCGGTGTGCTTTAATGAGCTATAATGGATGTGCGTTTGGCTGAAACCGATAAGGTCAAACTCTTTCATGTGATGTCCAATTAAAATGTTCATATCTCTGTGACAGTTTCATTTCACTTCCACTGAAGAGGTTTCCCTTGACTCAACCAAGTTTCAGAAATGATTTCATGGGTGTGTTAATTAATGAGCAATATAAAAGAACTCATAAAAAATAAAAACATTAGGGAGGCAATTGCAGAATTAGAATGAGTAGGATGAAATTCCAAAGTGCTCCATAAACCCTGTTTTTTTTTTTTTTTTGTTATATACAGCTGAAGGATAGATAGCACTGGCAGGTTGTGCAAGTTCCTGCAGAAATTCGAGATCTCCTGGGTATGAAGTACAGCTGTATTAAGTCATTCCCTATCTCATATTTTCAGCTATGATGTGGTGAACTTGGCCTCTCTAAAGCACTGCACTTGCCTGTCGCAACAGCTTACCAGCAGCTTTTCAATTCCTTCCACTCACGACACAATAAACACAGCAAACATAAGCAGTGCTTTCTTAAACCAAGCATCGGATCTGCTATCACAGGATCTGCTGAACAATTCGTTGTTGTACTTGATTCAACTTTTACTTAATCATGCTGCTTCATTAAGAACAATTGCAAAAGACAAAAGGTTTGGATTAACATTAAAAATACACAATCAAGAGACAACAAGACATGTAAATCATCCACAATTAAGGTAGTAATGTGTAGACTAACAGATCAATGAACCTTATAATAAGGCTCATATCATTTAGCTTGTTGGGTCCTTGGACAATGTGGGTGCAGATCAGGTATTACTGATATGTTTTTTTATGCTTACATAGGTAAAAACAGTTTACCTATTTCTGTAGACCAACTGTTTTGATTGGTATTGATGTGTTTTCTTTGGAATAGGTTCGCTTAGAAAAAAGTTGCCTTCCACATCAGAAAGCCACAGTAAACAAGAGAAGGCCGAAGCGTCATATATTAGACATAGACCATATGTACAGTGCTTGAACTTAAAGAATTAAATGGTTGCATAATGTTTAATTAGTGTTGGTTCGAGTTAGAAAAGAACAGCAATGTGTTGTTGTCTCTTGGTAGGGAACAACACAATGGAACATTTCTTCAGCTCTGTGTTGAGACACAGGCCTGTTTCTGGTGGCTCTCCAACCAATCAGAGTGTTTGTGCCTGGGAGAGACTGTTTAATGAATATGACTCTTTGGCTGAACAAAAAAAATAAATAAAAAGAGAGAGAGAGAGAGAGAGAGAGAGAGAGAAGAAGAACTGCTGCAACCCCCCTGACTACGTAGATCATTATGCAGTGTATTTAACCCTTCATTCAGGCCACCAACAGTGAAGAAATCTTAAGCTTAAAATCTTACTTCAATTTTAAATGGCAACACTATAGTTCTGAGCAATTTCCATCTCCTCTGTTATGTGGCAAAGACCCATCTCTTCCTGCGTCAGAAGGCCCTATGAAATCCACTGCACTGTGAATTAAGAAGAGAAAAAGTTTTCAATTACTGGGATGGATACAGGTGGGTGGATTTCCCCCTGTCAGGAGTGACTCTCTCGACATCAAACAAAGGCAGCACCTGTGCTAGCCGCTCAACTCAGGTTGTAAAACACTCTTTCAAAGAACGAGGGAGAAACCCCTAACAGGTGCACAGCTTACATCCTTCCATCCACCAAATCACAAGGTTTTTATCAAAGCTTTGTACTACAGCCGGATAGACACCCACAACCTCTGCGAGTTCTCTTTTTTCCCAGCTGAACAAAAATGCTTGCTCATATGTAAGCTGCCCACGGTTTCCAGAGAAGCTCTTGCATCCTGCAAGACTTCAGCTGGACAAGGAGCCATAAGCAAATTAAATCTCTTGGTATTAACTGTATTCAGATAAAGTTTGATACTGAACATAACACATAGTAGCAGCTTTGACTGTCATTACAGCGCCTCTTTCCCGCTAGAGTCCCTAAGGGACATGGCACAATGTCTCGGTGTTCATATTTCCCAAAATATTCTATCTCTCACAAAAATATATCTCCAGTTCTGATCCTCATTTGCAAACCCAGCCTCAATGAACACTGGTACTGTTCTGTGTTAGGGTAATTGCTTTGAACTCCATCAGCCCCCACAGTCTTTAGTGGTCAGATGAGTCCATAAACATGTTCAGACCTGAGAGCAGCCACTTCTCATTAGCAGCAAGGGTCTGAACCCAGAGATCCTAAATGGACTGATGCAGTATTAAAAAAAAAAAAGTTTTTTTTTACTTGAGTGAAAATGGTCAGGCTCTGAAAGAAAAAAGATCCACAAGAACAATGAAGTGGTCCACGTTCTTGCTACCCCTGCTGATTAAAGCTGCAGTTTTCAAGGAAACCCAACAGGTCAGTGCCATTGTCCAACACCATGTAATGAGGATTTCCTTCACAGATACGAGGCCGTTTCCAACATGCGAAAAGGGGAAAAAATACATTAGCTAGAATCCAGTCTGGTCTGGGTCTATCAGAAAGTAGGGCACAACAACACACAGCGTAGGCTGTGATAATTATTGCCTGTTGAAAACAAGACAATGTAAACTGAAAGAGCCTCTGAAAGATATTGCATTGAGGACTTTTTCCATTTTAGGTACAGCAGAAATAATCTCGGGGATAATGAGTCCAATTAGGGACTGGAATGTTGCTTGTTCAGTGGCCGGCTCCGGGCATCGCGGTATTGGACAGTGGCTGGTATTACATGAGAAGTGCCCACTAACTGTGAGTGCCCTTGAGCAAAGCACTGAATCCTCAACTTCAGCTTCTCAAGGAGTTCTGGATGATCCTTGGTCTTTTGACGAATAAACACATGCAGGGACCAGATGTATCATCCAGAGCAATTTTCATGTAAATGGGTATGAAAGGAAACAGCCATGCACGGAAATAGCAGCTCTCCACGCTGCAGTGTTCAGCTGAGCACGGTGTGTGGTAAAGACGCTGTCCAGTTGTCCAAGACGACGTCGAGCCTGCCACCCTGTCTGTCTGCATATGCTGTCTGACTTCGTGTTGCGTCTATACATTCCCCTCCAACAATAGTTACCCCACTTGCTGAGTTTATGGGGCATGCGATACTACTGAGCATACTCTTTATAAGGCCAAGCAATTAGATAATTTACTTGGATTTGGATTGTTAATAATAATATGGGAGGATGTACAGGCCATAATAATTCCTGCTTGTTGAAAACGAGACAATATAAAGTGAAAGAGACAGTATTTTTGTGAGGTCCTTTATTATCCTTTAAACTGCCCCCATCCCAGTGCAATGAGAAGCCCAGAAATACTATGGAAAACATGAGGAGTATTTGATTTATCCTGTTTTGTGAAAGCAAAATTGAGTCAAATCAAACAATCAATCAATATTCAGATCAATGTTCAGATATATTTGTCACTGAGGGGAGATGCAGCCGTACAAGTCCCATTTTAACCGCGTGAAGTGTGTGCAAAAGTAGATTACTGCTGAACAAATTTTCTGCTGATAGTAAGTGCAAAGAAAAGAGAAGAGAGTAAAGAAAATGTGATTTTGTTTTCCTGCCTTCAAAAGGCAAAGGGACTAACTGCCAACTAGGTGATTGAGAGACCAGCTCTGTTAATTTTTGTTATACAAAATACCTATTTATCTCTATTTTGTGACCTTTGAGCTCTAATCAAAAAGGACGTGTGCATGATAGTGGGTTTCCATGATGACTCTGTCTCTGTGTGCATTGTGTTTGTTGTTCAGCTGCCTGTGAATGAAGACGTCTCCTCCATATCTTGTCTGCGGACAGTTTGTCTGCATACATTTCCCTCCCGACAAACTAAAGCACTATTCACAGACACACACCTGAATAACCCTCACCGGAGCCATGTCTCTTAAATGAGGCACAAGACTTCAGCTGTGGCCAGTGGGCTTGGGGGCAGTATGTCATGTAGGAGTGAGATGCCACTGTGTTAATTACTGCCCTCTCATCGGGGGGTGAGAGCAACCTCAGCTATACTGAGCTCCTTCACTTGAGTGGGATTCTTGAGCCACTCTGACCCCCACACTGGTATTCACACTGCAGTCAGAGCTCACATGGTTGCTCTACAATCTTTAGGAATGTGTGTGCAATAATATCTAGTCAGTATTTAGTATCTTAGCATTTTGTATAGATTTCATTAGATTATTGCAATTTTTACATTTAATGCAAAACTTTCTGTGTATTAGAATCCCATCAGAGCCAAACCTACATGTGCAACTGTCACGGAAATAATGTTCTCTGTTCCCAATTACTCAAGAAAACACAGAGCATTTCTTTGAAACGGGCCCCTTACGCAAGAGCTCATGGATTCTCAGGGGCGCTGCTTAGGATTTGAACATGTGAACTTCAACTGCCCCTACACACCCTGCCTGCACATCCCTGGAAAAGGCTGAGGGCTTGGAGCCGGCTGTCAGAGGAGGCATGAGGTAATACTGTTACACCCTAAAAAAAAAAAGAAAGTAAGAAACAAAGCACACTGAAAGGAAAGCAGTGAATTAAACGTCTTGGATGCATGGCAAACACATGGTGGCAGATTTGTCACCCCACAGTTAAAATCCAGCATTGTATAGTGAGCTCTGTGTTTCTTCGTTTCTTGAGGTTTTGATGAGTAGGTGCATTGTCTTGCAAGTGGGTTGAGTCAACTTGATTCATTACAAGAGACAGAGACTGGACTGTAATGGACAAAAAATATTAAAATGTAGGAGTATTCGCTCCATTAATCATATTATAGCAAAATAAACCCTAAAACAGAATCCACTTCCTCTTTTCTTGGAGAGTCCAATCAATATTAGTGAGCTCTGTCCCAAAGCTAGAGTCTCTTGAACTAAGGCTTTAATCTGTGAGGTGATAAAGACACAAAGCCTGGAGCTACTCCATTAAGAATCAATTGGACTGACTTTGTGTGCTCAGAATTTTTGTTTGATCTTTGTATATACTTGGAAATTACCTCCATTTTATTGTATTTCTAACAGTAAGCTCCCACTTTCCTGTAAAAGCTCCCTTTGTGCTGCCACTGTATCACAAACTCTGTTTTGCTTATTGACTGTTTGTTTGTCGGTGATACCATGATTGGGTTTCTTGTGTATAGCATTAAAAGTGCACTATTAAAATTGCATTGAAGTGAGGACCTCTTAGTCTCAACTGACACAAAAATGTGGAATATGCACATAATGTGATGGATGAGTCTAAATGGTCCTCACTGTCAACGTGACTCACTGATAAACAACATGCTTACTCCACATCTTTTGTCTCTTTACTTCAATTTGCCATCAATTTACCATCAATTTTGCATAATGCACCCTTAAAAAGAATTATACATGATCACAAAACTGGACCCAACTCATCAAGGTCATAACAGGCACCATGTTTTAGGTTGGAATTTCCCTTCGAGAGCATTTCTGTTGCAAATTAGACATTGTGCAATCTGTTTCTCAGGCTGAGGAACAAATAGGTGTTATTAACTCCATGGTCACTGCGCAATCCCTGCTTACTCTGGAAATACAAAGTGAAGATGATCATTTTGTACTTACAGGATGGAGTCCAGCCTCTTGCGGTGTCCTCCATTTCCAAATCAGTGCACTTTGAATGAAGGAAAACTGAATTTAACGGCAGATCAGGCTGACAAGCATACCTATCCAACCCTGCTATCTGCTTTGTGTATGTTTGTGCTTGTTTGTTTGTGTGTATGTGTGTGCCAGAGAGAGAGAGAGAGAGAGAGAGAGCAAGGAGGAGAGAGTACAGTAAACAGTGGACAGTCCAAAGTGATGAAGCAGATCATAATCACAGTCTAGACAGGCAGGGCAGAGAGGAGGTAGGCGAGGAGGAGATGGGCCTTGCTATTAAATCAACCACCCACAGGGACAACATTTTAAAGCCATTTTCCAAAGACTCCACTGTGCAGAATTCTGCAATGCGAAAGCAGGCAGTCAAATTATCGTGGTACCGCATCATGATGAACCAACAGTACCAGACTGGAATATTAATATGTGAGCATGGAAATAAAGGAGGGTGCTTTAGCGTAAGTCAAAGCGTATTACTTCACACAGGGTGTGTATCATTTCAAAAGCGTTTCTGCTTTGTAAAGACGGCATATAGTTGACAGTGACAGAAAATATGGCAGAAAGAAAGTGCATAGGCTACAATAAAGGTTGTGAGGCATCCTCAGAGTTCAGCGTGCAATAAGGTGGTATGCATCATAGACCACTCAGGCTCCCAAACTCCCCTATGTTTGTTGTGTGCTCTCACCAGTGTTCGTTACTTATGGTAAAACAACTTTATTGGCCCCGTGCTCTCTCTGACAATGTGCCCAATGCTCTTATCCTTGAATCATTTAGATAACGATCGATAAAAACTCATCTCACTCTGCCAACAGAGTTTTTAACTGACGTTTGAGATCACTGACCCACAAACATTGAGATTCATCGCGCAATTGTATTGATGGGCCGCTGTGTGCTGTAGGACACAAGTGTATCTTTATGTGGAGGCCCATATTCTGTCATTAGCGCTGGATAATCACAGTCTGTTTGAATCGTCACTGTGGCTTGACTTCACAATTTGGCCCACTGACCGGTGGGGGCTGATAGTACAGTACACCAGGTCTGTTTTCATAAAGCGAGAACACACCTGCATGTTTTGGGAATTACACAACAACTGAACCCCATCATGGTTCAGTTTTCAGTGACAAATGAACCACAACTTTTTGAACATTATCCTTTTTTGATGAAACATAAGCCCCTTTAAAGGAGGAAAGGAGGCTCTGAATAGACAGGGTGGATGAGCTGCCACTTGACAGAATTATTTGTGTTGGTTTCACTGGAGACTTTCAGTATCTAATGCTGTCCCCCACCTGCTGAATACATTGTCTGAGGAGGAAACTGATATATTTATTCCCACAGTAACAGCAATGCATTTTATTTTCATCAGATGGGACACACACCTTTAGAAATACATACAGAGCCACGCACTGAGGCAAATTCAATGGAGTGATTGTGCCATCTAGTGTCGGAGCTGTAAACTGCAAACAAGACACAAAACAGGTCGAAAAACTTGACAGCACAATTCTAAAACTTTTACTCAGGTTTAATGGTTTCTGATTTTGTGTTAATTAAACATTGTACATTGACGAAGCTGGATGACAACAATTTGAGAAGAACAAATAATAATAATAATAATAATAATAATCTCTCAAAATGTTACATTCCTTGATAAGTATATGGATTTGATGTCAGCATATGAGGAGAAATAGTTGTTCGGTGCAATCCTCTATGAACGGGATTAAAAACAGAGCAACTATACTTATTTAAAATACAACTAGGAGCACAGAGAGGAATTCTGTGATGAGGCAGGACTCTGAGAAAAGCCCATGGACTAGACCAGTGGAGACCTTTATCACTATCACAGTCATCACCTTTCATGCTGTATCCCTGGACACGATCACTAGTCCACCAATTTAAAGA
>OMKZ01018596.1:3971-26666 GCA_900302535.1 Neoniphon sammara | reverse complement strand
CAGCACTTGTAACATGCAGTACTTGAATGCAGTTGCAGAGGTCTTTACGATGCACATGTGCACAAAACTGCACGAACCATATGCACACACACACACACACACACACACACACACACACACACACACACACACACACACACACACAGACACACAGACACACACACACACAGACACACACACACACACACACACACACACACACACACAGACACACACACACACACACACACACACTGTGGCTCATGTCACCTTACTCCAGCCCCCCAAGCCTTTCCATTCATCTCCTCATCTCAGCCACCTCTGTAATGAGCAATAAAAGGTATACTGTACAGAGGCCTTGCTCACACACACACACACACACACACACACACACACACACACACACACACACACACACACACACACACACACACACATACCCACACAAGGATTCAAGTGCACACAAAAAAACCACACGCAAACGCACTTACACAATAAACAACACTCAAAAAGCACACACCCACACACTCACACACACATACACTCAAATCCATACAACCCGCTCACTCCCCTCCTCACACGGTCTCCTCCACCTAACCTCCCACCCAGGGGTGTTCTAATGAAGACCGCAAGGCTCGGGGAGGCCCATGGGGGCCCCAGACCCCCAAACCCCAACTCCCTCCTCCCTCTCCCCCTTCCGAGCCGCAGCCCCGTCCCGTCCGGATACAGACAGCCCTGTGAAAGGGGAGAAGGTGGTAGGAGAGGAGGAGGACGTGGCGGGGCCTGTGAGGAGGAGCCAACTGGCTGGAAGGTGATTTTCTTGGCAGTGGAGTGAAGTCGGGGTACGGAGAGCCAGGGCCCCCCGATTCCCACCGGCTCCCCCAGTGCCTGTGTGGTCCTGGATCCCATTAGCACCCAGCTCTGGTCATATACAACACACATGTATACACACACACACACAGAAGAGGCGAAGATGCCCACATGTGTAAGGTAACACATGCTAGCAGATAGTTTGTAGATGCGCACATACTCAGATTTAAGTTTCACTCACATGCACCCAACCAATCAAGGAGCGTACACACTCTTGCTCAAAAGCCTGCACACACACACACACACACACACACACACACCTACACACACACAGTCCTCACTGTTCTCGGAGATTCCCGCTCCTTCTCTGAATCTTGTCAGAACGGGCAGACAAGACAGACGGACAGTTTACAGTTTTATACACACATAAACGAGACCCATGAGAAACAGAGAGCGAAAGGCAAAGTGGAGAAAGACGAAATGAGAGAGAGAGAGCAGATGGAGAGAAGCGGTGGAAGAATGCGAGCCAGGCCAGGGCTGAAAGCTCGGAGACGGGGAGTTTTCATGGCAAGCTGCCCCGAGGTATAAAATGAAACAGTTACTCAATCATTTCATCTTTTCCATGCGTTCGCCTTGTTTTCTTTTCGTGGACGTGCCGCGCATGCACACACGCTCACGCAGTGGATACGGAGTCAGTCCTGGGACAATAAACACTGTTTGTGTGTGTGAGAGCAATGTGCAGTGTATACAGGTATGTGTGTCTGTTTTTATGTCGGGGGTGTGTGTGTGTGTGTGTGTGTGTGTGTGTGTGAGACGTCTGTGGACATGCAGTGTTTGCTTGGATGTGAGTGTTTATTTGTTTGGAGAATTTAGGGAGATGTTTGCACGCTGCAGTTTATATATAACATGTTAATCACGTTTGTGTATGTCTATGTGTACAATATGTGTATATGCATGTGTGTGTGTGTGTGTGTGTGTGTGTGTGAGTGAAAGGGGAGAGAGGGAAATGTGTTTGGGCTTGGATGTCAGAGGAAATGTGGTTCCATTTAACGCTACTTAAACATTTCTTTGTCTATATCCTCATTCCTTTCTCATCTCGTTTTGGCTGTTTTTCCTTCTTTCTTTCATTTTCCCTCCTCTCTTCGCTACACTTTCCTCCTCCTCTATCACATAACAAAGACATTAGCTCCTTGCGTTTTTGGCTTAAAAAAAGCATTTTTTGCTATTATTACTGCACAGACTAATGCTGGGAAGGCAAAAAGGCAGGGGTAGGAGGGGGTTGGGGGTTGGGCTGTACTTCCATATGAACTGTGCAGAGACATGGCCACGCATGTCTTCCTAATGCCCCGGGACTGTTTCTATGTGTTTATGTGTTTTTGTGCATGTGTGCGCTGGTGATTTATCATCAAGGCAACATGAGGCCTCACATTTTATTCTGATCTGCTCCTATATACAGCGCTTGAGGTAAGAAAATCCTTCCTAAACGTACGGCCAGCTTTTGTCCAAATTTAGACCCTGCTAAAAATTGAGATCCCAAGACATACTTTTAATTCTTTCTCTCCTGGGCCCGGCTTAGAGCACTTGCGCTGATCTGGAATAACTTAGCGCGCACAATGGCAAATCTGGCGCTTAATTAGTTCCCCAATTGGGTGCGTAGCCACGAGAACGTTTCTGGTGAGTCCCCCCCCAACCACGTTACAAAACCAGAATGAATTAGCTCGGCTCCGGGGGATGAGACCAAATATTCTAAATATGGCCAAGATTTAAGAGGCAGAGCTGCAGTGCATCCTTTGGGGAAGTGGGAGGCGCAAAGGGCGGGACGACCTGTCAGCAGCCCATCACAGCCACCTCTGCTTGGTGCTGTCACTGCGGTGGCTTGGAATCCGTGTAATGATTGGGTGCCACTGCAGGCGCTATAAAATGTGTTTTTGAACTATGCAGAAGAGTGTCTGTGGTCGATGTCTATGTGTGTGTGTGTGTGTGTGTGTGTGTACTACTGTGTATCCACCACATGAGAGCACTGCCTGTAGAATCACTAGGGCTTTGGCCTTGAGGGGTGCAGACCAGCTATGCTGCATGTGTAAACACACTCTCTGGATTTGATGTTGTGGGTCTGCCCAAAACATTACAGCATTTAGTATGTGTGTAAGAGTGTGTTTGTGTGTGTGTTTGCATGTGAATGGATGTGTGTGTGCATGCACGCTTGCTCAGATCTTGTGTGTGTGTTTGTGTGACTGACTGTCCTTGAGTTAGAGGCTCATAAACACCTGGGTGTTGATACTGGAGTTATTTATTTTTTTTTTTTAAGGTTTATGAAACTTAACCCATCTTCAAGTACAACAGTCCACTGAGACCAAACCTCACTGGAGGCCAGCGCACATTTCACATTTGACACAGGGCCCGATCCAGACTGAGTACAGTTTGGTTTAAACAGACAGACATTAGTATGTTGGAGCTGTTGCTATTCAGACTCGGACTGCTGAGCGTGTGCACTGACGATTTGAGGCGAGCCTACCTTTGCATACAAGTTTTTCTTTGTCCTTCACACTGGTATGGAGAGAAAAAGCGTCCATCCTTTTCATGTCTTTCTGCTGAGGTATTGCCACTCAACATTATGCACCTTTCAGAGTCTTGAATGCTTTGACAGGGATGGTCACACCGGCTATTGTGAGGTCTGAACCTCTGGCTGTGTGGCCAGCCTGCATACTGGCTCGGTTTTGTGCAAGTTATTTATCATTGTCACAGTGACATGGCCACTCTTGTCACAGTCCAGCTCGTGAGCTGTAACAAAGACGGGAAACAGAGTTCAAGGCATAACAAGTTAAGTTATTACAATAAAGGATCCTACAGCACTTTGAATAGACTAGATGTATGTGTAGGTCAGGAGTGGATGTAAGGAAACGTGAGGACACATGAGGACACACCGGGACGTAACGGGCCCTGCTGTGTTTCATGCCACTAACATCTCCTTCCGCTCTGAAGGCCAGGCCCGTGCAGGCAGGAAAGGAGGCACAGAACAGGACACCAGCAGGCAGAGCAGAGGGACTGTCACACTCTCGTGACAAATCCCTGCTTATGAATTGTCTCTTAGAATAGAGATGTGGGCAAAAACATTAACAGATTTTCCTCAGTTGAATCAGATTTGGCTGTTAAATATAATGATTTGACTATTTGTTCTTTCATGTTTTTTTTTTTTTGTTTGTTTGTTTGTTCGTTTTTAATTTATTGTCCTTCTGTCGATCAGAAGTTGCATTGGCAAAAGTTTCAGTGTTGATAGACCGCGTTAATAATAACCAAAGCTGTCATAAGCAGTCATAATCAAATGCAGTCATAGAAGCAGTCATAGAAGCCTATTCGATCATTTAAAATGTATAAAATTCATTAAGACAGCTGCATAAAGATTTTAATTGCCAGTCCACTTGAATTACAGTGTGGCTGTGTTGGTGTAATGAGACGGAATAATGAGACAGCACACAGATATGTCTGGTTAAATGAAGCTCTTACAACTTACTTCTTTACTTTTTAAAAACTTGGAAATGTAAGCAGTTTATTAAACAACTTAGGCCTAAATTCAGGGCCCTTTTAGTGTTTCCCCTATAATCAACACATGGAATATGTGTTTTCAATAACAGAGATGCTATTAAACTATAATAATATTATAGTAATGCTACAGGCGGCAGTGTGTCTGTGTGCGTCTCTCGCTCTGTGACAACACGCTATTATTTGTCACTGTGATCACGAAGGTGCGTCTTGGCTGCAATAGGCTACATTAGATCAATTTTACTGTGGTATTGCAATGCACATTAAGACTTATTAAAAAAAGGAACACAATGAATGCTCAACTCAGACTTCTCAATCGATTGCAGGGGTCTATAATAGATGACGTGAATCACCGACTTTCAAGGAGCAGCCCAGTTCTGCTGTTCCTCCCTCTGCACTGTTTCTGACTATAAACTGATCCGAATTTGGTCTTTAGCTTTTAGGCAACTTGTCTCATCCCCATTTGTCCATTTGCCAACAACAGGGACAAGCGACCTGTAGGCAACACTGGAATACATATGCTAGCATATACTGAAAGATGCTCTTTTTTTCTTTGGATGTATTAGGGTGATTCATGTGAATTAACAGGAAGTTGTCACAACACTACAAATCTGACTTGCGAACAGGCTGGAGCAGTAAACATGCAACAGCCAAACAATCACGGAATAAAGCCACTCAGACAGATGAAAACATTGTATGTGCTTGCTAATTACTTCATGTCTGGGTAGTCATTGCCTTAGAGGAAGCCTGGCTCTGCATATGGACTGCTCAACCGGGACAGGAATAGAGGTCGACCATAATAAGATATTCCTGTTCTACCAGATACATAACAGCCACTGGGGAACAAATGCACACGCACACACACACCACACACACACACACACACACATACAGACAGATGGTGATAAGACTCCTGCTTGCATAGAATCTGTGTTCAAAACACTGCAACAAGGTTCAAACACACACAAACATACCTTAATGTGCGCATATGTTGCTACAGAAAGAAGTGCAGGTGTAGACACGTGCCAATATACACACACATATTAAACAGACACACACACACAAACATACACAGACATACACACAAGGATGCAAGTGCATACACACACAAATATATATATACACACACACACACACACACACACACACATACACTGAGCTCTCACGTGTACACAAACACACACCCCCTACATATGCACACTAACACGCCCAAAGATCAGAGGGCTGAGTGTGCTTCAGTTCACTGTTCCACTGCAGGCGGCCCTCCAAAGAATCAAGTGCACCCAACACTCTCTCTCCTCTCCCTCACAGAAAAGAACCATTCAGCACAGAGTCAATTCAGCATGCTAACCCCTGCACGCTCTCACCCACGGGCTCATCTCAACCTCCGAGTCAGGAGAGAGACAAAAAGAGGGCAGATGAAGTGAGGGAGATCAGAGATGCACAGGCAGAGAGAGAGAGAGAGAGAGAGAGAGAGAGAGAGAGCAGCTGCATGGCTGACTTCACACTGACTTTTTATTGTGTGTGTGTACTCTGTGTATGTGTGTGCGTGTGAGTGTGAGATTCACGTGTGCTCATGCAGGCGTACACAGTCTCTCTCTCTCTCTCATACACACACACACACACACACACACACAAAGAGCAAGGAATGCTGCTTGTCACAACATTCCAGGAAACACAACTTTGACTTAACCGATTCAAAAAATAATTCATTCCAGCTGATTCACTGGGACTACTGTAATTATTTTCTTTTTTAATAAAAAACAAATAAATAAAGGAAGCTACTGTGTTGCTGTTCATTATTCACCAGAAAAAGTTTTACGTCAAACTACAGGTATGTAAAGCATTTCGGTGTGTGGCGCAACGTCAGAGATAGGCTTGAGGCTGGCGGTCTAAGAAAAACATTCACAGAGCGTAACACACCTTCAGGTTCATATGTGTCTCACCTTGACGGGACTCAAGCTCCTCCTCAAACTGCTGTCCACTGCCTTTTGCTGCTTCTGCGCTGCATCATCACTGCCGTGGAAGAAGTTCGCCGCATCTGCGAGAAGGAGCGACATGTCAGGGCCGACTTGTCAATGAAAACAGAAATCAGGAGGAAGAATACTCCAGGCTGCAGCGTTTGGTTGATTTACAGCTGTGCAATCAAGAGGAATTTGGCAAGTTATTGTTACGATTCCGAGGTGCTGACACTACGACGCGTGTGCATGACCTGAGCAATGGACAAGTGTATTGTATGCACTGGGGTAGAGGACGCAGTGTAAAGAGAAAAACCTTGCCAGCACGTTGCAGGTAAGTGTGTGTGTTTTTTTCAAGTTTTATATGAATCACATGTTCTGACAAGACATTTTGCACCTAATGCCAAAAGTAGATCCCTGTGCGGATTATACACAAAGACAGCCACTGCATACACAGTGTGACATTTTAAATGATTGCTCAATTTCTCCATTTGAGCCAAGGCATCAAAGACAAGCAAAGCATTAAAAAAAATGGTTTAAAGAACAATTAACCAATTGGCTCCTGTGGCCCATAATATATGCCGTGTGTAATGGTAGCTAGCATGGCATCAAGTGCAAAGCCTGCAGTCTCTCCCACAGCTCTCATTAGTCAGTGTAACACAACAGGGCCAAGTGGGATTCAGCCAACGCCAGGCCAACTTCAAATCTCGTAAAAACACAAGATCAGACGATCAGATTTGTTTTATCAACACTGACAATTCGTGTCTCTGGGTCTAAATTAGATAACAGAACCAAATGTTACCTTTCATTGTGTTATGGGGTAACCGAAGTGATGTAAATAATAAATAAACTCTGTCTAGACCTATTAGGCCCTTAAGCGGAGAGCAACGCTATTGGGATCTATAGCTTAGATTTAACTAAAGTCTAAGCAACAGCATCACAGACGGAGATATAATGGGAAATGATATGACGCCATGGGACGCGGAATAACAGAAGCGCATATTGGATCCTTCCTACTTATGCTGAGCAAAGAGACTGTACCCAGCCCAGAGCACAATATTAGAGAGGGGATTTTCTCTTGATAATCTCTGAAACAGAGCTTATTGATGCCGAGGGAAGGATGGCTAGTGGGAGAAAGGTAGGCTGGGCGGGTAGTGTGGCGGCGGGAGGGGGGAGTTGTGCATCCTCCATCTATACAGTATGTGTCAATATCACTGCAAGAGAGGCAGGGTGCACGCGCAATACAGAAATGTACACACATGCACACAGAGAGGTGTGTACATGGACAAGCACTGAGACAAGTGTGCTGGCAAGTGAGCATATGTGTGTGTACACTGTGCGCTCGTATGTATTCACACGTCCACCAACAAACACAGAGGGAGATGCAGGTACCGAACAATCCATGGTGTCATACATAAGGGGTGGGAAAGGAAGAAAACACTCCCAGAATTGTAATATTTCTCGCCCCACTGGTGCTACATGTTACCTCCTAACTCATATGAATTCTACACGAACGGGACATTTTCTGCGTTTGTGAATTCTGTGGCGATTGTCAACCTTTATCGACTAACAAATGATACAAGAGGAAAGACAGGACCGTTTGCACACAGGCAGCCAAATGTCAGCCAAATTTCATTCAGCATTTGGTAAAGCGGGACAGGATATTAGATAAAGTGTGACATTCTGCGCTACAGTTCAGTGCTTTAACCGCAGGCCACTCACAATACAATTTAATGGACTTACTTTTAATACAGTAAATATTAATCCATTTGAATTAAGCAAACTATGTTAATGTATTAATATGTTAATAATGCACACAGCTTGGCTTTGAAATCTGCCCAGGTGTGCTTTTTTTTCTCCTTGATCTTTGATCTCCATTAAAATGGCAAATACTACAAAACTCACTTAGGCTAAGTAAGGCAAGTGCCAGACCTCACCATGTCCAATTTACACCCTGAATAGCATCTGATAGCATCAATTTATCACTCATTAGCACATAGTAATACAGATGGGTTAAAGGTTCAGAGGCAATTTAAAACAACAGTAACAGTCAAGGTGCGCCCCTACTGAAATTAAATTTATACAAAACTATACTCCAAATTACAGAACTTCTTTGCAAGTGTAACATATTTAATTTCATAGCCTAGCATAAAATTATATTGTGACACCAAACACGCCATAGGATTTTGATCATATGGTTTCACTGCTACGGTTTTGATTAGGATTTTCACTCACCAGTCCAAAGAGGTGACCCACTTAATATGATGCCCCACTTTTGCTGAATTCTAATTCACGTATAATAAACCCATTTCATATCTCCTATCACTCCAGGAATTATCACATGTACTTCTGTGCTCTGTAACTGCAGTTTAAATAGATGGCTCAGCATCCAATCACAAGAGAGATGGAGAGATGGAGATGAAGATATAAAGGACTGGCAAAGAAGAGAAAATTAAACACATGAAGCAGAGAGAAGAGAGGGGGAACATATGGGGAGGAAGAAGAATTTGGAGTCATCTCAGGACTTTATTATACATAATAAAGTCTTAAACTATCAACTACTTGGAAGTGGTTGACAGACCTGGAACAAGATATTTTGGATCACGCAGTCTACAAGACAACTATAAAAATAATCAATCACTCAGAAGACTATCACTCTCCCTCCCTGTCTCTCATTTGCCTCTTCACTGCCTAGAGCTGTATGTATAAGCGTGTGTGTGTGTGTGTGTGTGTGTGTGTGTGTGTGTGTGTTAACTGTATATGTGGGGTGGGCGGTGCACTTTAGCACACGAAACAGTGCCTATAGACCATGTTACCTCAGATAAGACCTTTCACACTCAGTTGAGGCCAGAGATTGCATTCGGTTAATGAAATGGCTCTTTATTTTCATTCTGATGACTGTTTTGCCCTGCAGCACTGTGCTGTAGACGTTTTGCCTCTGGCGTGGAGTTTTTTTAATTTTTCTGCGAATCGTTTTATTACCATCTGCAAACTTCAGAAAGCGGTGCAAAACACCTCCATAAGGGACATCGAAACATCGTCTAACGGGGCTTCTTTTAATTTCACAGACAATACTTATCTTCTCTCTCCGCTGCAGCCTCCATCCACTCTCCTCTCTTCTTCATTCATGCCAAAGCGTCGCCACATCTCCGAATTAAAAATAATAAAAAAGGAATCTTATTGCCAGTGGTCTTCGGCCTGTTGTTTGGGACCGTGCTGCCTCTGTGTCAGTCCAGATGTGGCCGATTAAAGAGCCTATTATGCCCGAGCCCCAGCCCTCTTCCAACAGCTGCACCCAAGACAAACAGGCCGCTTCAGCAGCCTTATCACAAACAGCGGGCCTGTGCCAGCTGCCCGCAGCTCTCACGTGACCTGCCATTAGACTAATGGGCTGTCGATTAATGTTAACATGCCAGCAGAGCTCATGTCGGTAAGATCTACAGGTTGGTGCAGGGCCATTAATAACGTGATTGATGTGCTCTTTTTGCTAGTCGCCTTCCACATTTCATCTGTGATCTTTTCCTTATTATGTGACGATCCACCTTCCTCCTCCTTTGTCGTTAGCGTCTTCAGGCGATTCCACTTCCCCGGTAAATGGACACAATGCAGGGTGGATACAAGTATAATGTTTTGATTTTGTTTTTTGTTTTTTTTATATACTGTTCCTTTATGGAGAGCATCTAAGATTTCTGCCTTATCACATGATGCTCCACCCTGTTGGTGAGAAGCAGAAACAAGATACACAAAACGGGCAAGATAGGGGTAAGATTGCTAGGGGGCAATTCAGCTGTATAACATAATCTTGAGTCCCATGAAATGAGAGCAAAAGCAATTATTAACAATGCATCACACTCTCTGTTTAGTCAGTATGAGCTGACTCCATCCCGCCCACATTATGGAGCGACTCCACTTGAAAACCAACCAGGTTTGCAAACTGGCAGCAAGAGAGGTGAGTTCTTGATGAGATTAGACCTGTTATGATTGATCGCTGAAAAAAAAAACAAAAGGAGCTAAGAAAAAAAAGCGTGAACATGGCCGACTGCGTGAACTCTGTCATAGCCTTGTAAAAGTACATCTATTTCTGATTTAACACAGTTTGCCATAATTGCATGATGCACTTTGAGCTTTGTGCTTTGTTATCTGACAGAAAAAAAATCCTAACATCAATGCTATACATCAGTATATACCCTCACCCTATTTTCTTCACTGCACAAACCCCTCTGGAAAACTTCTGTAGTCTGGTCTAGATATAGTATTTGATCCGGCACGGTGAACTTACCTGTACTTTTCGGTGGAACAAAGTTCCAGTGAGGTGAGTGGGTGGCCAGTGTTATAGCCATTATCACAAACAACATAATCTTACAGCTTCCCTGTACCACCATTCTCTTAGATTACATAGCAACAAGACACAGAGGCCTACATGTGTGGAGAATTCTTTCACACATACAACATGTTTTCATGCAAGCCAACAGCATTGGCTGTGTACACAACTGGCAGCGATGCTACATGCTGTAGAAATGTATTTGCATGGATGCTGAGAGGCAAGAGCTACCTACTGGAGCAGTATCTCTTCTTAAGAGGATTGGGAACCAAACCAGGCGCTATCCGTTGAATAAAACATCACAGCTAGAGGGATCCTGTGCTGGTCGCATGCTTAGCTCTACATAGAAATTTGTGTGTGTGTCTGTGTGTATGCGGTAAGAGAAGAAGGATGAATGACAAGTATGTAAGCTCTCAGTGGCAGAACACGTGCCATCAACACAGAGGTTTAGGCCTTGACGAGAGCCACAATAAAAACAACAACACTTCTCATCTCAAAAAGCCTGAGACAGTATCTATTTTCCCACAGCAGAGCTAAAGGATTGGTCCACACAGCACATCTGTTTTACTTCCCAGCAATCAGTGGGTGCTTGGGGGAAGCAGTAGGTGTGACTCCCCCTAATGCCACAAGACATTTGAAAGTCAGTTTGAATCATGCTGCCCTTCTGCTCCAGGTAAAAATGTTTTTGGCTTTCAGTGAAATGCACGCTGAGCACCAAAAATGTTCTCTCTCTCTGTGCACCGTTGGAGTCGGTGTGTAAGCAGAATGTTGTATACACTGTTCTGCGTTGGGTCGCTGCATGTAAGCCTCATAACTCAATTAAGCTCATACTCCAATTGTGAGAAACCTGACTAAGATGATTGGCTTACCATACTGTTACTGTTTGACTCGCAAGCAGTCCTTAAAGGTGCACTACACAAAATTACCAATGGTCGATTTAAGTGAGGACTGTTGACAAAACACATGGTATAAGCATGGAATATAATGGTTGAATCTGCATGGTTCTCATTGCCTGAAGGACAATAAGGACAGTTTAGATTCAACTGACAACTGACAACCGTGGGTTTTTTTGACAGTTGAGTTCAAACAGTACTCACTTCAATCGACCCTCAGTTTTGCATGCTGCACCTTTATGGCAGCTGGCAGTTGCATGTTTTTTTTAATACTTCTTTTGCCAACAGACATGTTCTGTTAATTGGTTTATTGCTTGCAACAACCATACTCAAATGTTTGGTATCAACACCACATGTTAACAACTTAACCTTGATAAGACGCTGGCAGGAGAGGATGGCAAATAGTGGCTTTATTTTGCTGAAAAAAATTGCCAAAGCATGCAGTAGCCTATGTCTCCCCACCTTAGACTGACACTTGTGATTCTGATGCCCTCTATAATCTTAGAACAATGTCAGTGTCACTTACAGTTATAGCCCATTTATTACTATCAGCTGTTGGTTCACATTTTGCAATGCAAGCCATAAGTAATAAAGAGTTTTTCATATTTGGGGATCTGTTTTTTGTATATTAATAGTGCAAAGCATAGTCACTTGCAGCACAATTGAAATTTGGGACTGATTAGGAGGAATACTACATCATCAGTGGCTGTGATGAGGGCTGGCATTATCATGACCAATCAAATCACCTCTTTTCTTTTCCTTTAAACGCAGTGAGCTCTGCGCTATGGCCCTTTGACAATTTTGCGACGGAGAGAGGGGTCTAGAGCAGATCCACCACAAAAGTTTCTCCCAAAAGGAAATTGATGTCCTAGTGCAGGAGGTGCAGAGCAAATACACAGGGCCACGAGCAAATATATGGCACCTTAAATTAAATCCACCAGCCAGTCTCTGACATCTATAGAGGATGTGACCGCCTCCACAATCCCCGCTCTGCATGTCACAGCACATACTGACAGTTCTATGCTGGATGGCAATGATCCAATGTAGAACACCAGAAATGTGTATGTAGTTAGAATGAATGAAAAATCAATGTTATTTTTTTCCTGCGATTTATATCAAAGCCACACTGGCAAACATAACATCCAGGATAAATAGGATTTTGAATAGGACCTGTTTATGTGTGCTTCGCTTACAAAGGCCATGAACAACATCACAGAATACGACTCCACCTAATGCCATGAGCTTCTGACCTGGTCTGAGCAGACCGTCAGCGCGAGAACAAATCCTGGTAATCCTTGACACTTAAATAGCACAGTGCTGCTTGCTTGTTACTGGCACATAAACTACTATCCCTCTTCTCCCAATTTGGTGCAGTGAGGTTCATGGCATGACACCAAAATATCAATCAGGCACACGTGAGAAAAAACATAAATGCCACTTCATTGATCAGATGCAAAGTCCCACCATGCACAGCCACAAAAGTAGAGCCTGTACTCATACTCTTTATAAAATCTCAACATTAATGTGTCAAACCTAGCTTGAAATTAATTGCTGTCCCCGCTAGCAAAGACATCCTAAATAAAAAGACACAATTAAGTTTGCAAGGCTACATGTTCTGAGGGATCATTTCTTGGCGCAGACTTCTATGTCTTTGTGTGGGTGTGAAGTGATTGACAGTGAGTGCAGTGTAATGTAATGTGCACCCTGATATGAAAACACAACAAAACATATGTTTAACCAAACCAAATAAGGGTTTCATGTTTACTGTGATAAATATTTTAGTTCAGGCCATATATCACATCTGTGTAAGTTGTTTTACATACTGTACAAAAAATGAGCAGAAGCAAATGACTCGGAAGGTAAAAAATGTCTGTGAGCAGACGGCAGCAGGAATAATGTGAAGGAGAGGGGCAACCGAGACATTTGGCACAATCTTCGTAAAAAACTCGGTATTATCTTATAAGCAAGAAATGGGCCAGAGCTTAAGCAGAAGCTAAAGAAAATTTTTAGTTTTGGGTGGAGTTTGACGTTGCATTGCCTAAAGCAAATACATATAACAGAGGATTGTTTGAGCAAGTAAATGAGGTGATCCTTTATCTAACTGTACTTTTTTTTAACATTCTCCTTTATGTTTGCATTCTGCTTCCCAAGACTTCTTTTCTAGAGAGTAGAATATTAAAGCCTCCGAGGATATGCTGCATTAGCTGCAGAATAAATGGTAGGGAAGAATGTGTTAAAACACAGTTATTAATGAATTGCCGGGAGCCACATAAGATATTTACCTTATCTCACTCCGAGCTTCAAACGCGGCACCTGAACAGGCGGCCAGCAGAGGCTGTTTGACAGAACCCTTTTCAACAAAAGCTGAGTGATTAGATGCCATCAAAAACCATTCCATTAATAAATCAACACAATGCATCGGTAATACAGTTTAGTTGCTCACCACATTAATGTTTTCAGGGCCTGTGGAGAGTTTTTACCTCTGCTGTAATTGGGCTATAAAGCAGACGCGTGGTCTTTGATCTCGTCGGATGGCTGGTGCTATGAATGCGGCACCCCTATGGGCGCTTAGTTATTTACTGTGCATTTCAACGTCCATGTATTATTTGTGAAGCTGATATAATGATGTGCAGTGCCCTCTTGGTGCCTCCATCGGCTTAGCAATGAACCATAACCCATTACTAGTACTAATCCTGGGATTTAAGGGGAAGTCAGTGAACTATGACTTCACACAAATGACAGACTGTATCATAACAAAAACTGCCATGTTCCACTATGGTAAATTCATGCAAAGTCAACGTTGTCAAAATTGCATACACACTGCAATTCCCTCAACAATGAATATTTGGGACACAAGAGGATTCCACATTAGGACAATTTTCCACGGTTGCCATGTTATCCACAATTAGAAACCCGTTGGCATAAACAGAAAATAAAATAGTAGAAGTACAGCAACTGCTGGATGCTAGGTTGTGCACAATCCTCCTAATCAAAATGAGAGTGCATCAGAGTGGCCATAACTCTTGGTAATAAAAGGTTCATTCCATCAAAAAGCCCAGCCGATACGGGAGGGGTTTCGGTCTCAAGCGGACTCCAGCATGGTGACTCCTAATCATGTGCCTCCAGACTTCTATGTGACTAAACAAGCAGTCTGAATAGATAACCTAGAAGGGCACTGTATCATCTCATCTCTCCCATGAAAACAGTCAAGAAAGGTACTGCTAGAGACAGACTGGCTACGTTAGCTCCTCATGGCTGCTAAGTAACAGTGCTAGACATGCATGGCTGATGTCAGATGGGGAAAATTAAAACAACACAGGACCTTAGGGAACCGCGAAAGAGCACTGGAGCCATCCTGCTTTCCCTCGCTAAGCGTCTCTTAGCACTAGCGGAAAGTGCACATGTGTGTGTCCCCTCACTGACCTGATTCTGCATGCTAGAGCTAATCACATTGTACTTGGCTATATAATTACCTAACTCATTAGCAAAAACCCCAGGGTTATCTTTATTAACTGCCATATTGGCTGTTTTGCAGGACGGGCACATGTTGTTACAGTGTCTATGGTTAATTAATTGCACTCGAATGGCTGCCATCAATGACCGTTCATTGTTCATGAGCATCATGCTTCAACTCTATCACCCAGTGACTGGGTAAAATGAGGTTGTTTGGCATATCCAGCACTGTTTTTTATATTATGAAAGTACAAAAATCCAAATAGACAAATATTTTAATAGTTAATTACAATGAGATGATGAGATACTTGGGCTCACCACATGGCCACCTTTGGCCATGTAACCTTGAAAAAAAACCTTGCAGAACAAAGTGGAAAAATTAAAACGGGCAACATCAGAGTGAATATTCAACCTGTTAATGGTTGATTTATGCATGTGTGTTTGCACACACACATTTTTATCTGTGTGCTACCACACATGCACAAAACACACACACACACATAAATTCATGGTGCAAACGTGTGTATGCGATAATTTTTGTGTGAACCCGAGTGTGTAAAATGTATTTCTGTGCGTATTTTACTGCAAAGGCCTAGAGCTGTGGCTTGACCATTTGACTCCCACTTGTCATGTATCTCTACAGATGTACAGCTTTAACAGTGTTGAAAGAGGGATCCAATAAAACTAGACACTCAGATACACATTCCTCACATACACACCCTGTACAGGCTCACTACCACATGTCCCAACACAAATTTAAACCCATAGAGGAACCTATTTTTGCGCTAGCACAGATGAAGTGCAGTGGCAATTTTGTTAGTTATAAGAAGACTTTTTTTCTCGCCTGCACCCATTTGGTAAATTGCGGCAGCAATATTGGACACAAAATTACCAAAAACCCATGGGTCATAGCAAATTGAGCTAGTGTCATGACCTTGTGAAATCGCCCACCTCACATACATATATACACACATACACACACACACAAACAAAACAGAAAACACACACACTCACATCCCCCCAACCCCTCGCAACGACAGGATTGATGGCCTGAAGGGTGTAACCCCTGGCCCTTTCCCATGGCAAACAGGGTCTGAACAATAACAGCACCCTGTTATATACAAGCCACCCACTGCCCTGTGCTGCTCTACTCCTCTCCACTCTGCCTGTGCACACAGCCAGGCCTACACCAACATGGGCAAATATGACATGTGGGTGGGTGCTATAACACTGTACACAGAGAAGCCAGAATACACAATGCACTCACCTCAAGCAATACCAGCACTGTGTATGTAACAAGGCTGAACAAGATAGAAAATCTCTCTTTTGGGAAGAGATACTGTGCCCTTTTCCCATTTTTTCAGAACTGGACTGGAAGTTCAAGACTGGGAGGACTTGCACCTTGCACTGCATATGTTGGGGTCAAAGGTATTAAAATAAACAATACAAGTTTAGATGATTAGTTTGGGGTCTCTGGACAGAACTGAGATTGAGATTGGAATTTGTTTCCTCCATTATAGAGATCTTACACCCTTCTATTTATGAAGAAAACAAAAAACTAAGATGTAGCAATCATATCTGACAGGTTATTTGTGGCTCTTGGTATTGAATTTCAATACTGCACAAATTCTTGAACACCCTATTTTATCCTGGCATTGGCCCAATATCAAATACAACTATTGGTATATCACAAATTGTAACACACAGCTAGAATGAAACAATCCAGGCAAGCTAAATGCTTTGGAGAAATGGTATTTACATGTGTTTCCAGACCTCAACTGGTCAAGGATCATTGATTTGGAGCAATCTACTGCCACACTGTCTTATAGTCACATGCCTAGTTGTTCTAACATCTGTATTCGTGTAGTTTAGCAGAACTGTTAGTGAACAGACACACACTAGTCCAGTATATGTGTGCCAGCTCCAGTTAATGGGAGTGACCTGCTGGGCCTGAGGCTCTGGGAGTTGGTTTACTGCTGCTATTGATCCCAGGTCTCTCTCTATTAAACCGAGGACCTGTCTGCCATACTGTCTCCGACAGCCACGGCACACTGCAGCGTCCGTGCACGCACGTGTGTGCACGCACATACACAGGAGCACAGAGGCACAGACACATAAATTCCCATATACACACACGCCGCAAAGAAAATACAGGAAATGAGGTACATACAGTGACCGTAAGAGAGAGAGAGAGAGAGAAAACAGGGGAAGCAAACAGAGAGAGCGAGAAGAAGAAGAAGAAAGTGCCCACTGTGGATGTGGCCTTTTGAGCCATTAAACCAAAGCCATTAAATCAATTTCCCCTAATCTGGACAGGGCCATCCCAGAGCAGGAAATGCCAGGCTGTGAGCTTCCCCAGGGAAAGCCAGCCATTGTGCCCGCATGCAGAGCACAAACTGAGGAAGATCTGATTAGCAAAGTGTCTTCTTTCTGCCAGCTGGGGAAGGTGCCTGATCTCTTCTCTCTTTCTTTTGTTCATTCACTCTCTCAGTCTCTCTCTCTCTGCCTGCACTGGACAAGACAGCACTCAGCTTGCTGGAACATCTATAGGCATCAAATACATGACATCACGGTGTTATTAATGTAAAAAAGAAAAGTCATGTTCATATATCATGTCATGCTTATAAACCATTTAAACATTCATCTGAAGCAGAAAGAGCAGATCTAGAATTTTAGCTTACATATCATAGGGGAATAATGTTAAGTTTCAATAAATGTCAGACTAGTTAACTACAGACGCAGCAGAGAAACAGGAGGAAAAATCTGCAAAGGTTTAGATGTGATTGCTTTGTGTGGTGCCACAGTAACTAACAGCAAATCCTGTTTGATATGACGCCATTGTTTTGGTTTGATTGGACTGGCTCGCAGTCAGAGAGTGTACCATGGCCAGTGGGGACAAAGGCAAAAGACTGAAGCATAACTGAAGCATTCAAATGCTATTGTCACACAAAAAAGTTGCCAGCACTGTAGCCAAATTGGCAACTTTTGTCACTAGATTTAGCAACTTTTCAACCCCCCTGGCAATTTTATATCTCAGAAACAACAAGTGACAGATCTATGGACTTTATTTCAGTGATAGGGAACAAATGATTGTGTGTTGACTCCCAAAGCACTTAGGGGCAAATCTGTACAGCTGATACCAAATTAAGCTACTTGCTTGTCTAATGCAGAGGTCTGGTGACCGTAGTGCCTCCCATACACTGTGTAGCCCCTGTTCACTGAAAGCAGGGACTATGGCAAATAGACTGATATGCAAATTAGTGTTGCATATCCTTTGAAAATTTGTAGCAACTTTTTGATCAGCCAATAGCCGTTTTCCTTTGAAAAGGGTTGGCAATGGTGGTTGGCGCCCAGCATGGCAAGTGATGCTTGCTCATTTATCTGCCTCAATTTGGAGCTTGGCAGATGTTAATTTCAGGGATGCACTAATGTGGCTTATCAAAGCCATTACCAATACTCATATTTGTAAGAACTACAGTACAAACACATGTTCAAATTTTCAGACAGGCCTATCTTAAGACAATTCAGTGCTTTTTAAACAAAATATTGTGTTTGTTTTACAGTTTTGCTAGTTAAACAGTTGTATTAAGTGACACACTCCTAAGAAAAAGGGAAAAAAAACATTTCCACAATCAGCCAAATACGAGCAATAAAAATAATACTGGACTGATACCAATATTGCTTTTGAAAGCTGGTATCAGCCAGTATCAATAGTCTGCCGATATACAGGTCCATCCTTAGTTCATTTGGGCCAAGGCTGGGTGATCACTGTTATTATTGATACTGTGATATGAGATAAGTCTGAGATTTGTCTGAGATTTTAGATATAATATTGAGATATGACATATGTGACATAAGTGTTGTCTTTTCCTGGTTTTAAAGGCTGCATTATAGTAAAGGGATGCAAAGTTCTGAACTTTACTGTTGGAGCCGTTCAATTATGTGCCTCTGTCTGCTTCATCATCACATCCACATTACTACATTACTACAATACCACATTACATTACATCTCTTATGTGTAAATACCTTAGGAAAAGACCAATACTCCTGCCTACAATATTGATAGAGGTATTCAGGTATTTCATTTTGTCCATATCGTGAAGCACTGTTTGGGGCCCTGGATGTGTCATGTTTAGTAATAATTCACATGCAGCTCCTGCACTATGCAAATACATGACACACTGTGCAGGGCCTGTGGTAATGATATGACAGCCAACAGGGCAGACTAATAATGGCCTACCATGTCATTCAATCTTCTCTCAGGATAGCTGAGTGTATTGGATGGCTTTTGATGCCTTTTGTGTGTGTGTGTATACTGTATGTGTCTGCAGGGAATAGCGCCTATATCCTCTGCCGGTCCATTAGCTGACAATGGAAGAGTGTGGGGAGAACATTACCAGAGAGGGGACGAAGGGGGCAGTGCAGTGAATAGAGCCGTTCTTGAGGTAACTTGTCATCATTTGTTCAATATATCACAACGCCCCGCTGTGAAAGGTGAGATGCTAAATTTCTCACCACCTGCCCCACAGCCTTCACACATTATTGCACACACCTTCCATTATTACCGCCTCATGCAAAAGTATCCATGTCATACTATCCAGCAGCATGATTGTATAACCACTATAGAAATCAATCTGAATTGAAATGGACAGTATCAAATGAGCTGCAAAGATTGCGCCCTGGCACTGAATAGCTCTTTCTACTCTCTTCCTTGTTCGTCATCCTTTCAGTTCCCCTGCTGCCGCAACAACACATGTTCCAAACCACAACTTCCTGGTGAGGGTGCAAGCTGATTGGCTCAGAGGGGTACATACCTCCAGTACGCCCACTTTCTAAAGCTTACAGAGGTTCCTGGCATCAGTTTTTGGCCTTGCTGCCTCGGCAATTAGAGGTTTGCATCTCCGCTACTTTTTTTTGTGCCTGCACACCGACACGCACTCTTGCGCGCACAAACATCCCCCACTTGCCGAGAGAGAAAAATACACACATGCAGTCGCACACATCACTGACACAGCAGTACCAGAGTCGCTGCGTTAGCAAACGTCAGAGCTGGACCGCGCCGCACAGGGCAGCCGCCTAGACAAACACATCTCTCACACCTACACATTCCATGGTGGTGTTCCCCAGCTATTTCATTGAACGGCACTTGTTAAAATACACAGGGTGATTTGGTGCCAAACGCAGCAAAATCGCCAAGACGGGAGACCAAAAAGGGCTGCTGCTGTTCGTCTAGAAATGAATGGCAGGAAATGAAAATGGAGAGTTCATTCCTGTGGGACAAAGAAGTTATTCTAGTCGTAAACCTATATTAATAGTCGGTGGCTTTTCCAAGAGCCCGCCCTTTAAACCACACTGTTAGCCCATGGTGGGGACTTCATCACAGACCACCTATAAGAGCTTTCCACCTTCACGCCGCATAGCCTGCGACTGCGGCGTGAGTGTGCAAGTATGAGCAAATGACACACAGAGAGACACAGAGAGAGGGAGAGGGAGTTGAAGGAATATTTTCTAATAATTTTCTACTAAAATTAGAAGTTAAACGGTGCGGTCTGGAGACACAGTCCAGCTCGTTCTGCTTGGCTGTCTCTTATAAAGGCTGAAAATGGTATTAAGGAAACGTAAAGCTGCCTTTTAATGGTGAGTAAACATACACGGCGCGGCCTTATATGAGGGGAATTCAAACTCTGCTATTTCGGCTCGCTACTACTACGCCTGAAGAGCAAAATGACAGCTATTTTCATCTAAACCTCTGGAATTAAATGCAAGAAAAGTGAATGAGCCGTGCACAAGAAAAGCATAAGCCAGGACAAAATGCTGGCAATAAAAGAGTATAAAAAGGATTAAATGTATGTTTTGGCACTGATGGTCTTCGCTATTTGCATTTTGATTTCCCATTATAAAGAAAAGGCAAGCAAGGGAAGCTACTAATGGCTTGGCTTGTTTGTTTTCCTGCCTTTTTAGAGCTATTTGATGTAGGTTAAAGTTTAAGGCTATAATGCACTGAGCGGAATTCCAGGCCCGGCTGCCAGGTAATGACCCTAATCCTTCCGATCAGGAACTGCTCCAGAGGCGGTAATTTGTTTCCCCAGGGTCAGGGAGAGCATATAGGCGGTAGCTAGCCAGAAACGGGCAGCATAGGTAACATGGTGCCGGGGCCGCCATTGATTATGGTAATTAACAGAGAGGAAACGTGCTCTCGCTCTGCAGTGCTAAAGAGGAGAAATGAAGGGGAGAGGAGGGCGGAAAGGAGAGAGGGCAGACGTGAGAGGAAAATATAGCGAGGCAAGTGAAAAAAAAGAGGAGATACGAGAAGGTGAGAAAGATAAATGACAGTTAAAAGAGGAGATGGGTAGGCAAGAGAGACAGAGTAGAGAAATCTACAGGAAAGCCAGAGGGTAAAGAAGAAGCTGGGAGAGAGGGGGTGTGGGGGGGTAAAAACAACAATGTTTCCCACAAAAAATCAGATATCAAATTCAAGGACATTTCAGTCAATTGCAAAACCGTATCTGGTCAAATCTGAGGCCTTGACATTAATGTTTAATGGAGTGAATACATAGGTCAAAATGTTCTATTATATAAATCTATTATATAATTTTCTTTGACTGACAGAATCTGTCAAGTTGACAAAAAAGAAAGAAAGGGGGAAAAAAAAGAACTGTCCATCCGTACAGTGAATGCTGTTAGATAAATGCACTGAAAGAGTTTCTGAAGCACTGAGAGGCCCGGGCAAGAAAAGAGCGTCAAAAACATAAAAGGTGGAGACAAACAACACAAACTGAGCAAAACGTACAATTACATCAAATAAATGCTTATTGCTGAGTCAAAATGTTCTGAGTGGGCCTAACAAGCCCACCCACTGGCCTGTTCTGTAATCACGGTGGGGAGAGCGTTTTGTTGTCCCACACGAGCATTAAAGACTAGTGAAGGGACTATGGGTTAGGCTCTGTCCGTCTGTCCTTCAGGAGCGATTTCTGAGCCTCTGCTGCTCTGTTTTGGATGAAACTTGGGAGAATGATAGATGTTGACACTGGGCTTCGGCATTTTGAATATAAACCCGACTGGTCCACCACAGTGCAGCCACCAGGCCAACCAGGCTTCAAGCAGCAATGTCGCAGATAGGGCTGCCCCCGACCAAAGATTGTCCTGGTCGACTAGTCCTCGCCCTCTTGCATTTCGTACAAAGTCTAACCATCTTATCAAGGCGCAGCTCCTGAGTGGAGATTAACCATTTGATGAAAACTTGGCTGACTGAGACTCTTCTCACTGACTAACATTTTGTCAACTATTAGGGGGTAGACCTTGTCACAGACACCACACATAACACATGCAACAAATAAGTAAATAAATAAATAAGTAGTGACATTTGTTGTAATTTTAATTAATTTTGGTTGTGATGAAATTATAAACATTTTTAAAAGTAAACCCCAGCAATTACTCCTGTAGGACTATCATAAACCTTACCAATTAAACATAAATGTATTATTAAATGGCAAACCTTCAATAGCAATGGCTTGTCAAAACATGCTACCTGTAATTACAGGGTTTGTTTTTACCTGCATTTTTGTTAGGCCATCTGACCCATCATTTTGTGTTGCTATAGCAACATGTGACCTTCCAGATGTGTAGAATGTAGGTGTCAACAGTTTAGAGCGCCAATCAGCTGTTTATGACATAAACGGCATAATCAAGGCAAATGGAATGTATTCAGCACGACAGCTAGAACACCTACTATAAATTAATG
>OMKZ01018595.1:33345-49789 GCA_900302535.1 Neoniphon sammara | reverse complement strand
TTCATAAAATACTAGATTTGAGAAAGGAGACCTATCAGATTCAATGAACAGAGACGGCGTGGTGTTTACACAGAGCGAGGTTGTAATTACTAGATATCAGAGATGTAATCAGGAAAGAAGAAAGTAGGCTACAGGGGCCTGAAACGTCCCGTTTTATTCCTGAGACCGTCTTGGTCCGGCTTATGAGTTCATTTTAATTTCACTGCCCCTCTGAGTAAACTGAAACGCACGCACAAGCAAACACACACAATGCAGCCACATGAATTTTTTAATTTTAATTTTTATTTTATTATTTTTTTTTTTTAGAGTGGGTCCTGGCTCCAAATAACAGTAAGCCTCCACACACGGGCACACAAAGTGGCAAACACACACACACACACACACACACACACATACCTGAAACAGGCCGTCTTAAACCCCTCCTGAACTATCGAACCCCCCTGTCTCGGTGAGCGAGGCTCAGTGTGTTATCCCTGCAGTTCAGGAGGAAGAGTTTGTGCGCCGTGTTGGACTGCGCCGCGGTTCGGAAACATAAAGTGGGTCACGGGCTGCTCCGCTTCCCAATGGCAGATTGTGTCAGCAGGCACCAAACCAACTGGCCAGCAAGACACTGTTTAATTTTTCACTATACTGCAATATCACACGGTATTAAAATGCATAGAAAGAGGAAAGTCATTAATAAAGAATAGCACAGTTAGTCATATGCGCAGACACAATCCCCCACCCGCACACACACACACACACACACACACACTCGCACACAGTCACGCACACGTGCACATATATACACATTCCAGCATGCGTGCGCACACACACACACAAACACACACACAGCATGACTTTATTTCAACATATTTTATGGCCAACATGCATTAATACATTAGAAATTTAATTGATGCATAATTATAGCATTGTGCTGCGGCTATCATTTGTAATAATACATTTTTAAAGTAAACATTTGAACTGCTTATTGCTCATTATAGAAGAAGTTGAAAGAGAGAAAGCTAACCTCATTAATTTCTCTCATTTAAGGCGGCGTGCCGTGCTGCAGGAGCGTCGGTGTTGCTTTGTTTCACCAGTTCAATACCAGTGTGGAAAACGCGTGTCGCTCCATGCCCGGCTTGTTGTAGCCTGAACTCGCTTTTGCTTGGCCTGCTTTGTTTTTCAAGAAGTTCTCCACGGTTATTTTTGGCGGCTTTAATTTATGCTAAGCCCATATTTGCCCCTCTGCGGGTGCAGTGACATAATGCTATAAGTCACACTAGACACTAACAATAGCCAGAGGCCACTGGTCAGCTCTGTTTTTAGACGACTGTTGAATCATTTGGAAAAAGATGTCACTTGTTTGCTATTAAGTGCTTTGCCGTTTGCGGCCTGGGGCAGCAGCTAGCCAAGACAAATAACCCTCTTGCGATGTTCGCTGAATTCTTTCCAGGTTAAACAACTAAGCATGACAACCGCTGCTGCACCATGTTTTTTTAGCATCGCTCCCAATTTTGGTGTCAGAAGAAATGGCTGGCAAAGACGTGAATGCTTTATTACTGCCCATAAACACATTGTCAACACAGCCCACTCAACTCTGTATGTCAAATTATACGGCTGAGGCATTGCAGGCATCGGCAGAGATATTATGGTATCTATCAAGGCTTTATAGGTGCCTATTAGAGTATTTCCCAGTCATCACTCATCAGCTCTGATGATCCCACCGGCTCAGGAGCAGAGCAGGGGGAAAAAAAAGAAAGAAAGAAAGAAAAAGAAGAGGAAATGCTGCTGGTTTTCATTCAGGAACAATCTGTCCATAACAGCATGTCTTCAGTTAACATGCAGGTTAAAGCCCGCAGCTCCAGGGTGTCACATTATACTTGGTGTCACATTATACTTTCAAAGATTGAAGCAAACGCCGGGTAACACTTTACTTTACAATGGCTTGATTCCAGTCTCTGAACCTATGTATTAACCAGTGGAAAATTACAGTATGTGCACCACTAAAATAGCTTCTTATAACATATGGTTACAGCTTATTTTAACTCCCTCCTCCCCACATTACTCATTTATGGCACATAATGCTGATATTCATAAACAGCAAATTCAAAATTTTTGGGGAGCATTGTTTGGCATGTTCTCGAATATTGTGAATTCACTATTTAAAATGTTAACGATATCTCTGTATGTCCTTACCACTACGTCATATTGTGTTTTAAAGGCTCTGTTAACTGTTTATACATTATTTATAAATGCTGTATTCATAATAAAGTGCTACTAAACACATTTGGACCATTGTACTTTTGGAAGATTTTCATTATGTATGTAATATTGTTCACCTACAATAGTTCTCTATAGGGTAACACACAGGTTAATACACTGAGACAAGGCCATACTTCAATTCAAACGGTAACATTCTTAGCATAGCACTAGGTGCTGTGGACTGACAAAAGGCAGGTACATGGTGTCATTTCAGTGGATGTGAGACTGAAATTCAGTCCTCGTGAAATTTCTCAAATGACCGTATGTGATCTCCAGCGATCAGCTGTGGCATGATTCTGCCTGACGCATAATTACACCACATGCCAGATGAACATTAGGTCGTGGGACCGGAGCGGAGCCATGCGTCACTGTGGACTGCATTAATGGGGTATGTTTGATCCTTTGCCCTGGCACAAAGGAGACAGATTACAGGGTAATTAGGCCAAGAGTTGATGGAACAAGGCATTGTGATAATGAAAAGGCCCTGTCAGTCAACGTCGCGGTGCAAGGCTCCGGCTCGGAGAATGGAAGAAGTTGAAAAGAACTCTTAGTCATTACTTTTGACACAGAACTTCTTTCGTTTTATTACCGCTGCACAAATAAAACCGAGGGTCACTGACAATCTCGCTCTATAGCAGCCTCCTTGAAACGCCATCAATCCTGCAGCAAGGACGTCCGCAGACCAGTGGAGTCGCAGAGATGCAGGTGTCTTTTCATTGGTGTAAAATACAATATTTTATGTGCAGCGCCGTCCTGAAAAAATGAATAAATTTGCTTTTGAGATTGGACAGATGTTTGTGCACCTGCTGGGCTGCTACCTGCACACACCCCTGCCCTGCAAAATCTGTGCATTTTATTCCCTTATAGATCTCATTTGTTTATATTCGTGCAACACAAAAAAAAGTGACAGGAGTCTTTGAAGGGAAAAGTGAGGCTGATGTTTAGTCACGGCGATTACAGCCTGATGAGAAAGAGAGGACAGCTGTTTGAACAAGCAGCCGGGCGCTAACCGCACTTCTCCACATCCCCGTATTTCATATTCTGTCTTTATGGCGTCCGTGCATAGCAGCCCAATCAGTGCTAGCAAGAGGCCAGCAGGGGGAAAAGTACAAAGCAAATCAAACGTTGTCACAGTGATTGATGATTTACACCAGAGAGAGGGTTTTTCATCCTTTGTCTCTGCCGCTCCCTCTCCTCTCCTCTCTCTCCTCCTGATGTCTTCACACCAATTAAACTGGATGTCCTGCCAGAGGAACCTGAAAGCAGCGGCTGGAGAGAATGAAGCTGTGAATATTACAATGGCATGTGTCTGGTTTAGCAGGCGAGATTAGTACTACAAAGAGCCCGGCACCAGAACGATGACTTGGAATTCCATTGCTCTTGCTTTACGTTTTTACTCCACAAATGACTCAGCTTTTTTTTATTTTTTTTTTTGCCGACGTCACCGCCACGCCGCCACTTATTTCCGCTTAACAACAGGGTTTGATTTCTGATGGAAGTGAACGGGCCCCTGCGTTAAGTGATAACTGTAAGTTAATCACCGAATGAAATGCACACACAGATTCGCATCCACTTTATGAAAAGCGACTGTGCCACATTTGTTCAGAGTTAATACACTTATTTGCATTGCAGGGAAATATTGAACCATAAAAATTAGATATTGCAGCGGAGGTGTGTTGCCCCATAACAATGATCCCCAAACAATGGAGGCAAATGACAAAATATATAGGGCTATTATTCTTCATGAACTTTTTTTTCTGGCTTAAAAAGGGAAAATGCTAAACGTGCTAGTGTGTATTCACCTCTATCGACAACAGTTCCTCTCGGTGGCTCCTATGGAAAATTCAATTTTACACACCACGGTGTTTGTAGATTACTTTCTATTTTCTCCCGTCCAATTTTTATGAAGACATTGTGATTTTATTAACCAGTAAATACAGTTCAGTGTCACACAGCATGCAGAGACACGCATAAAGATCCATCAAACAGAGGCTGAGAAATGTAGATGTGGATATAATATCACAGCACTGAGTCTGAACCTGCTGTCCTGCACAAAAAGTCTCTCCATCTGTGCAGACAAGGCTAATGTTGCATTCAGAAACACATCGTCCATTACAAGGAATATTAGACAAAAGTTGAAAGAAACAACAGCAAGCCTCGATGTATCTCTCAGATTGCCTGTCCAGACTTTCAAACATCTGATATCCCTCGGTTCATTTTGTCCTCGGATGGCGGTTTGTCCCTGACCACCATGACATCTTGTTTTGTTTTGCTAATTTTTGTTTTTATTTAATTGCTCAACTTTGAGTCCTTTTTTTTAATGAATTGCTAATGTATCTGAGCATTTTTCTGCTGTTGAATAGGTGAACCAGGTCGTCCTGCTTTTTCTGGAGAAGGAAAATGTAGTGATGTTTCAAAAAAAAGGAAGCAACATGAAAATCAGCACTTGGACACAAGTACACAGTCATCATAAGTGCACTCCAGAGTTTATTTTGTGATGAATTATTATGTCATTAAGTTTTTAGCAAACCCACTTTCCCTAAACCTGCCTGGTCTACTTCTACTTGAGTTTCTGATTTCCTGCGTTCCCCAGAATGCCTTTCAATAACCTCCAGGAAAGAGACAAGAACTTGTTGCACTCAGCTGTGGCTTGCATGTGACTGGAGTAAAGTTAGCGTAAGATGTGAAATTGGATTTTCTCCGGATATATTTTCTAAAATATTGAAACCAGTGTGTTTGTAAACTGGTTGTCCTCCTCCATTAATCACAAATAGGTTGATCATCAATGGGCTTTTATTATTTGGTTTGCAAGTTAGAGAAGGTGGAAAAGCAAATTATTGAATAACCAATATCAAACCAACTTTACTTCCAGTTTTTACATGCAGGTGAAGAGACCGGATAAATATGGTATAAGAAAAGTCTGTCTATCCATCCATCCATCCATCCATCCATCCATCCATCCATCTATCTATCTATCCATCCATCCATCTATCCATCTATCTATCCATCTATCTATCTATCTATCCATCTATCCATCTATCCATCTATCTATCCATCTATCTATCCATGCATCTATCCATCTATCCATCTATCCATCTATCTATCCATCTATCTATCCATCCTCTGCTTTACAACCTTCCCTTCCTTCCTTCCCTCACTTCACCCTAAGGATCGGTGTGAACTTTCCTCCATTAGCCCGGCTCACCTTCACCAGCCGCCCGGCTCTGTGAACAATGATTAAGCATACCTTCAACTGTGTTACATGCTAATTCAGAAAAGGCCCCAAAGCATAACAGCTCCCTTTAGTGATCATATTTTTCTCACTAATTAGCGTGACATTTTTTTGTCTCCTGTGAGAGCTCCATTATAGCTGTTAGGAAGGCTTTCTTCGTTTTCAAAGGAGCAAATTTATTTTACAAGTTCATTGCTGGGAACAAACTGAAAATCTATGTGAAGATCTGGTGAGCTATAATTGCTGTTATTTTATTTATTTATTTATTTATTTATTTATATGTATTGTCTACTTTGCTGTTGCTGTGGTATTTCTATACTGCACTTCCTATAAATCACTTGTCATTCAAACAGTGTGGGTGGGATTTTGATTTCCTGTTGATGGAGTTTGAGTTTCTCTCTTTTTGTTTTTGGTTTGTTTGTCTCTTCAGTCATGGTGGCTACCGCTGCTCATGCTAACTACCCAGTTCTTCTTCTTCTGTTTATTCCAAACAAAGCAGAAACGCATCACTTCCTGTGCAGCAGGAAAGAGCGACCGACAATGGAAAAGATGTTTGACCTGAACTGGATATAGGCTGAATCACTGCTGACAGAGAGCAACAAAAGGGACATTTATTGATAGGAATATGTTACAATTGTTACTTAAAAGCATCTAAACATAAAATCAATATAAGTCAGCACAAAATTGTCTGAATTAAAGAGATGAGTTTAAAAAAATGAGGCTGATAGAATTACCTGCCGCCGGATTTCAGCGTGTCTGAAAACAACAGAAACGTGAGCGAGGAACTGAAAACAATCCGGTTGCGAGATAATGAGACAGATCGCTGACTAGAAACAGGAGAAGGGATGAATAGATAACAAAATTACCTGAAATATTTATAACCTCTGTCTCTTTCATCGCTGCTTTCCTTATAAGCCATTAAAGGCTCCTTGTGGGACCTCTTAATTGAGTTTCTTTTTAGAGGAGAATATGAAAGGCTTCTTCTTCTCCCCTCCCCCTCCTTTTCATCTGGAGAATGAGCTGATTAAAACACGGGGAGTGGAAGTTCTACCGGGAAACTTCAGTGCAATCACCAGGACAATTGGAGTGATTGTCTTAGTCTCTCTCTGAAGACTTTACAGTAAGTGGACACACTCGCTCAGCCCTGACAGGCCGACAGGACTGAAGCTCGGCTCTGTGTGTTTTCAGCCGGCCTCCATACCTGCCTTTTCATTTCGAGATATTTTTTTAATGTCATTTTTTTCTATTTATTTATTTATTTATTTATGTATTTATTGACTTTGCTTTTATGTTGCCTCAATTATTTAATATTTCTTTATTTTTTTATTTATTTTCTTTCTTTCTTTCTTTCTTTGTTTGCTCTTTTTATTCTATTTTGATCTTCTCTCCATGTTATTTGCTTTTCCTGGACATTTTAAACATGTATTAAAATACTATTTGTTGTCCATTTTTTTACTGTTATGGAAATACATGCACACTGAAAATATTCTGACATGCCTAAATATGAGATGCAGCATATTTCTGACAATATTCAAATGAAGATGTAATCGCTCAGAGCTATAAGCTTGTGTATTTTTTTTCCCTTCTGACCTATGAGCGTGCATGACGTGTTGTTCCAACAGCAGAGCCCTGAGCGTCGTCTGACGGTCAGATTCTCATTTCCATTCTGGAGCCGCACATAACTCTTCATTAAACTTTGATCGAAGAAGCAACAACAAACACACTCGCCTATTTAAAAATGAAAATGAGGGGACGGAGCAATGGAAGCAATGGTTCGACTGATTAATTATTGCTCGCTGTGCCTCTACAAATGCCAAGCAGATGGTCTGGCATCACGAAAATTAATCTGCCAACAAATATGCAGGTAGCATCGTGGATGTGACCCGCGTGGCAGCCGCTGTGGTTTTGCTGAGGTTCTCTTTTGTTCTGCTGCCTTTGAGTGAGCGAGGAGAGATGGCTACTGTAACGGTGAGGAGCAAGAGGATTGTGGTACAAGTATGCACCTGTGTGTGTGTGCGTGTGTGTGTGTGTGTGTGTGTGTGTGAGAGAGAGAGAGAGAGAGAGAGCAGACTCAGGCTTTGCTGAGGCGGTATTTCATGCCAACCTTGGTGAGATTCGAAAACCCATCTGGGGACATGATTTTTATTCAAACACGCCGACAAAGGTAAAACAAAAGAATTCATATATCTGCAGTAGACGGTAAAACACACTTTGAAACATGCATTTCTCTTTTTATATGCAGCATATGGGGGCATCAAACCTGTTGTCATCGCGCAGGATTCAATTGTAATTCCTGGGCAAAGGCCTTTTGAAAACATAAAACAGGAGCTTCCTCTGTCTGGAACATCAGCAAATGCATCCATCCATCCACGTGGATGTGTGCGAGGACAATACCGCTGCGGATTATATGCGAGCGTATGGGTGATACAACAAAATGATAGGCCCAAGTCTCCGTAGATCTCATTAGAGCGGTCATAACATTGCAACAATAGCGAAAGGCATATTCATCTGACTGGCATTTTTTATTTATTTATTTTTTTCTCCAACCCTTCCAAAGTCAGAACAGCAGCTCTTTGGTGCCTCGGCTGCCTCTGGGGTTTACATGGAGAAACATGCATGGCTCGCTGTGCATCGTCGGCTGGGTGAGAATTAACTCTCGGCTGTCATTAGCCCCATCGTGCTCCGAGCGCGGGGAGTTTGTTTGTTTGGCTCCGATTTCTTCAGATTGGATCAAAGGGCAGCCTTGCCTGAATGAATAACCGGTGAACGTTTTTGAAGAGCGGATTTAAAAGAGATTTGAAGGGTGATGAATAATTGTATTTAAGTGCATACTTGTTACAGGCTGCAGGCAGAACAGAGTGAAGAGTAACCTTGCTGGGGTTTAGAAATTGTTCACCTAATGCCATGGATTCATACATGAGCTTGTTGAAGGAAGCATTGAGAGGTTAATCTTTGATAATAAACAAGTGGATAGCTTTTGTTGTGTGTGTGTGTGCGTGTGTGTGTGTGTGTGTGTGTGTGTGTGTGTGTGTGGCGAAGGGGAGGTAACCCTGGTGTGATTTTGAAACCTGCACACCCAAGGCCAAAGATTCATACAAGAGCTTTTCCTGAGTCAAACTAAATATTTAAAGGCCGACAACAGAAGCAAATTAATACTCATTATTGCAAGCGAGTGCAAATTTCAAGAAAACAAAATGTGATGGTTTTTTTTTGTTGTTTTTTTGCTTGTCTGCACTGATACCACACTGCTGTGTAGTCTACATATTAATGAGCCTTTCTATCACAATAAAACAGTTTATCAGCCCTGCATTTATTACAAACACCAGTGTAAAGACGGCATAATGGCAGAGTAATTATTATGAGCTGTGAATTGAGCTATAGATTCACATCATCACAACATGAAATTATCAACAGTAATATGTAATGTCTGGGGGGAGCAGATATGGGTTTCTTTGGCTCCTGCAGCACAGTTTCTCCTCTCATGTCTCAATTATTTCCTATTGTATCCAAACTTCATATGGAAATGAAGTAAACTGAAACAAAAACTAATTTATTTTTCAAATGGGGAAACAACATTGCTTTTATTTTGACATCTTTTTTCCCCTCTTTTTACACTATCCATGATCCTCTCTCTTCGCCCGGCTTAGATGTTTTGATTTTGTGCCAAGTAATAACATCTAAGATCGATGACTGGCTGATGATACCATAGTTTAGTACTAAGGGAAGAAAAATGTAGGTGTTGGAAAAACATTTACATGTAGATTTTAGCCATTTAGCTGACAGCTTGTCACTTCAAACACAAGTATTACTTTTCCTGTGATTTAATGCTTCTAGCTGAATTTACCACAACAATAGTAGTTTTTGACTGAAAGGGAAAAAAATCAGCCCTTCCTCCTCTTCTCCTTGCACTCAATCTACAGCGAGATCAAGAGAAAGAAGGGAAGAATGTGAAAAATACCCTTTTGTGTACGGCTCATTATGTCATGCCTGAGGGATCCTTTATTGACGACTCTTTTGACCTCCTTACTTTTGGTTGCTTGTAATGTCGGCTGTTCAGGAATTGAAGTTTTCTCCACTGCTGCTCTCATTGTAAGTCACTTTGGATGTGTGGAGTCAATTAAATGTTTTAAAAGTAAATGTGAGTTACTGCTTATCTGCACAAAGTTGACACTGCAAACTGTGGAATGATGAATTATGGCTTCGGATTGTTGAAAATGTCTGAATTGGCCTTAAACTAAAAAGGAAGTCCTAGACAGCAGTGGCAAGGAATCTTAATTTTGAACGGTACCTTCATTAGCATACTGTGTGCCGTGGAACATGGTCGAGAAAAAGGTAGAGATGAGCCAAAACAAACAAAAAGCTCTTCCAGTTGTATTTTCTTTTAATACCACATGAGATTTAAAATTCATATATTCACTGGGCCTTTACATTCCTCATAATCAGCCTCCTCACAATCAGAAAGAGTAATGTGACTAACTCCAGTTTCTTTGTTCCCTCCTCCTCTCACGTTGCTCCAAGACGCTGTCCTCTTTTAGCATTCAAAACAGAGCAGTGAACCTTGAACCCGTGAGCAAACAGCCCGTGGCCTCGGCCACCTCCTCCTCGGCTCCTCCGCTCCTGTCGGGGGCTGACGACCTGCCGCGAATCGCAGCCGATCGCCTGGAGGAGCTATCATACCAGAGAGCACATCAGGGCTCCGAGCGGCGCCTCACTAATGGACCCGAGCCGGCCCGGAGCTCGCCTGAATAAATAGACGCTCGCGCAATCACAGTGTCTTGAGTCCTGACAAGGAGTGTTCATTTGGTGGCAGGGTAATCTGGAGGCCAATTGGCCTTCACTTCCCTTCTTGCCTTGTAAGTATGCCTTCGGAAAGGTCACATGAGAAATAGCTTTCTTTAGCCACGGTTTCATTTTTTAAAATTGTGGTAGGTGTAAGGCTCGGATAATGTGAACCATTTTCTGACATGCCTTAACATAAAGAAGGAGGCAATTTACGATGAAAGGCTGTGCTGTACGCTACCATGTCCAATGCAGAGTGATTTTGATCCTGCAAAAATACATGGTTGAACTAACCATTAGGGACCGGCTAACGCCATCTGTGCTTTAAACGTTTACTTTGTTTAATTGAACTAACTCTAAAATCAAATTCATTAGGCTTTTAATTCAGTGGTTGTGTGGGCGAATAAATGAATTAATGAGTTTTAAATGTATTTTGCACAGTGGTGGAAAAAGACCTCAAATCCTTTTGTAAAAGTATCAAATACACCAGGAGAAATACACCAGTAAAATTACAGCATTCAAAATGTTCCTTCAGTTAAAGTATGTTATACTATTATCAGCAAAATGTAGTTAAGTCTGAAAAGTTAAAGTACTTACTGTAAAGAATGATGTGAAATTACTGATGCGTTGACCTGTAAGAAGTATTTGAATGTTGCAGCTCTAGCTTTAACATTTACAAGAAATCTTCATTGGCAAGAAATCTTCTCCACCCACAGGAAGTGATGAAGATACATGAAGTCAAAATACAAGCGCTCCATCCAGAGGAAGCTGGAAGTTTGGATCTTTTGCCTCTCTCATCTCTTTGGTGTCTCAGTGTTAACCTTTTGCCATCCAGCCATTTTCACTGTGGTCTTTGTATTTCTGGTTGTTAGACTTCATAGCAAAGATACTAGCTAACATTGATGAATCCCAACCATATAAAAAATACATATGAAAAACGGAGTATCTAGCTCGTTGTTTTTGTTATATAATTAGCTGTAATTAACTGTCTTGTATTTTTGAATCAAAATTGATGAATTTGGAGGGAGATTGGTATTATCATTTATTGGAATGTGTTCTGAGGGCAGCATTGCATGGTTTAGGGTTAAGGTTAGGGTTAGTGTTAGGGTTAGATGCAATGCTGCCCTCAGAACAGATTCCAATAAATATAATACCAACCTGCAACTTGTAAGGTTCATCGATCCATTGCTAGACATGACGCCAGAAGCGGAAAGACCAAAGCAACAAGATGGTGGTGTGCATGTTGCCTGGAAACAGCATGGGAAAAAAAAGCATCACAGACAGGCCTCTCTATAAACATGAGTGTGCTGTGTGTACTTCAGGGGCATCATCTTATAGGGGTAATGACGTTTCTCAAGCAGTTCGGTTCAGCATGTGAATTTGCTTAGTGCAGCTTTAGCATTCCTGGGGCTAAAAAGATTCAGCCTGTGACGTCCCGCCCTGCTCCCCAGGTAGTTTTTTTTATTGTTTGATGTTAGTCATTGTTTTGTTTTGAAATACTTACCTCTCCTCTCGTTTCAGAAACTTCCTGCCCTTGTGTGTCTCCCGCTGGTGTGATTACTCAACCCCGTCCCGATTACTCTCACCTGCTCCTCATTACCTGTTTCTTCCTCAGTGTATTTAGTCTGAGCGCTCCATCTCTCAGAGCCACATCGTCTTTGTTACCTGTGACAAGCACTCCAGCATTACTCTTAGTATCTCTGTTTCCCAGTGTTTTTTGATCATTGCATAGTGTACTGGACCTCGCCTTTGTCTTCTCCTTGCTGGACTCTGTTTGCCTTATCTTCAGACTGACTGCCTGTGTACTGAACCTTTTGCAAGAAAAGACGGTTTTGTTTGATCAAGAATTGTTGTCTGAGTCATGTTACTGAGTCTTCACCAGTTATTGCACCAGTCGCTGCACAGCACCAATGTTCTACTGGGATCAGAAAGATAAAATGGCATTATTTTCCATCAAATATTCATGTGTCTGTGTTGATAATAACGCTGACCGCCAATTATCTCTTGGTCAAATGTTTGGTCAGAACATCGATGGGTGACTAAAAGTGACAAAAGTTTTTGTTTCGTAAGTAAAACTAGCTGACTTTTCTGTATAGTTTTGCCTGGTCTTGCAAATGAAGCACAGTGCAGTGTGGGCGAAGTGTGGAACCAGCCCTCAACTAACATCAACTAACTTTTAATAAGTTCTGAGTAATTCAGCACCTAGTCTCTGTGTGGCCGCTGCAAAACACAGCGACGCCTCTCACCCCTCGTCACGTCACCATCCTGTGACATTTAGATTGCAGTGCAAGAGAATGAGTGCACTTTTAAGAGTGTCTGCCTGTATAAAATTAGTGTATGGGAAACTGGAAAAGTCGACACAGAAGGAGAGGAGCGAAATGTACTGGCTCGCGTCCATGCTGTAATTAGATGTGCATGTTGGGCAGTGGTGGAAGAAGCACTCATATCTTTTACTGAAGTAAAAGCAAAAATACCCAGATAGATAGAAATTTACTCTGGCAAGAGCGAAAGCACCACTTGGACATAGATAGATAGATAGGTAACTTTATTGTCTGTCACATAGTAACATAAATTTTCCCTTGACTATTTAAGTATATAAGTACTTCCCCTTAATTTACTTAAAGTATTAAAAAAATAGTACCTAACAGGAGGCATGTAGTGAGCCTGCCTTTCTGCAGATGATCTTACAAATCCTAATCACAATTCATAGAAGGGAGAAGGGAAAAGGGACCATGACAGTTCCTTATTTAGTCATCTTTAGCAATGGGAAGGTTCATGCATTTTCTGGTCTTTGTTGGTGATTACATGTATTTTTGTACAAGACTGTGGCTCTAGGATGTAGAGAGCCAACACCTGAAGGCCTTTTGGAAAGTCTTTGCACAGCTCTTTCCTCTGTGTTTTGACAGGCAGAGGCAAAGGAGCGGACTATAGCTGTTGTGGGATTTTCCAGTCGTGATACAGCACGCTGAACTTGCTCAAGATCGTCCAACTGGAGCTGGTGGAAATCTGCCAAGCTGGGGCAGCGTATGCGAGAGTGGGATGTATGCAGCCAGTATATATTCTTGGAAACATAACTTGGAGTTTGCCTTAGTTAACATAGAGGCCACATGTTGATCCCAGCAGAGTTCGCTCTGGATAATGATGTCCAACACCTAAACGACTCTCAAGAGGGTGAAAACTGAACCAGTATCTTCAGTGGTGAAATTTAGTTTGCTTTTGGGTTTTTTTATCAATGCTACAAAGAGTGTTTTGCATTTTATGGATTAGGAGTCACACAGCTCTCCCCTTTGAGTTGAGTACCGTATTTCGTCAAATAAAAGCCGGTACTCAGTTAAAAGCCGGGTCACCAATAATGGCTAGGGGCGTGGGCGACACAAACAAAAATAAGACAAAGAAACATAAAAAAATAAGAAAAAAAAACAGGAGAGGGGGGAAAAAGTGACCGGGAGAGGGGGAAAAATAAGAACACTAAGTGCCAGTGCGTCCCTGTTCTCCCGGTCAAAACTGCAAAAAACGGAGGCAGATCAGAAAATAAGGAGGCTTTGTACTAAAATATGAGCAAATATACTTATCAAACAGAGGGAATTAGAAATAAAGGCCTCTTTCTAATAAAAGCTTGCCTCCAATAAAGGTCTGGTACCCCCTGCAGTAAAGGTAAATAAAGGCCCCGGCCACTATTAGAGGAAATACGGTAAGAACGGGCTGAGGGGGAGATATGAGGCTTTTAAATCCTTAAATAAAGTAACTATAGTAATGCAACTGTTAGAAGTAAAATATCCGTCTTGAAACTAATCTGAATGCTCTACTGTACTGTATTCAACTTCAACAAACCTGTGTTGATTTGGGTTAGTCAGTGTATCTAGAACAGAAGGGACTGCATCCTTTATTGGGATGACACGCTGTTGTCTTGTTACAATGGTGATAATGCTCAAGCCCTCACAAAGCCATGAGGCGAATAATCCTGGTATTCCACTCCAGTGATTGATAATGTTATTGCTTGTCACATTATCATAGCAAGCAGTTCAATAAAAATGTCTCAAGTGCAGCAACTCTGGCTAATTCCCTCAACAGTGCCTCAATTTCATATGGCATTTGTTATCGTGCGCGTGTTGAGCTCATTGTTTGGTAAAGCTTCAGGCTCACTTGGTTACCAGTCTGTGAATAACATGGGAGCTTTATGAGGATTATGCCAAAGCTTCATGGCTCAAATTGGTTTTTAGGATGGAGGATACAGGCACGACGTGGAGGCCGCTGTCCTTTCCGCGAGCCTCTGTGAATGTCACATGCTGGCACGGCTGGCACAGAGCGGGCGAGCGAGGCAGCAAAGGCGGACGAAAATTGGCCATGAACGCAAATACCATCAGAGGAGCGACGACAGGCATGGCAGAAGGGCAAAATGTGACACACGTTGGGTTTCCACTGGGGAATGGTGGACGACTTTACAAAGAATCGCACACACACACCCACAAAACACACATACACAAACATGCAAACAGAAGCCTGCTGTTACCAATTGAATCGCCCCCCGTCGAACATATGACACTGTTGCTCTTAGCTGTGGGCATTTGCAGCTCGAAGTAATTTCTCTCCTCTGAGTCCTGCTCCAGCTGCTTTTTTCTACCCACAAACCGCTTCTACCTGCCAGTCATCTCCAGCTTTCTAAAAGCCTGTCTCCCCTCCAACCCCCCTCCCCATATCTGCTTTCTAGGGGTCACTGCAGTTAGAGGGAAAACTGACCCAGCAGTGGATTTTCAATTGAATTGTCAGAGGCTGGCTGTTTTAATAAATCCTGCCCAATAAAAGGGCAGGGAACCTTTTGTGAAGTGGCCTCACCCGTGACGCTCAGCTTGGGGCGCTCTCTGCTGAACCTTGTCTGCCAGAACCAGCTCCCCCAGATAAAAAGCACCTAACAGGCCTTCAATGGATAAGAGGCACTTTGGGAGAACATATTGATCCTTTATCAATACCAGCAGGCAGCAGTCATGGTGGTTTTCTGACAATGACCCGACAGTGCACCACCACTGTGTACCACTGTTAGAAGAAAACACTTAATGGGCCTCCAGTGGCTGCAAAATGGCAACAACAACAACTGTTTTTCCTCCATTGGCCGGCCAGCTCACCAGCCAGTGTTGTGATCAACAGTGTCATGGTGAAGGCCTCCACTTTGCAGGCAGAAATGGCAGGGCAGTGGCTGAGGAGAGACAGGACGATGGCAGAGGACTGGCAGGAGGTTGGTGACGAGTGACAGGAGGGAATCTGAGAATAGCAGCCGAGCTGCTTGTGTTGGACCAGTGTAAATACAACGGTCAAAATGTCTCTGTGCCAGCACTGTTTGCTTCTCAAGATTCAAAGTTCCCATGCTGTCTGGCCATGTCATCATGAACCTACTGTACTACAGAAACGAAGAGGCACATTTATGAAATATTACTGTATCTAATATTCCTCTGCGCAAGGCTGCAGTAGTCGAGTCTGGACCCACTTTTCTCAACAATAGGCTCCAGTGGTTCAGCCTGAGCCCGGTGCTCTCAGAGAGGGACAAGTCAATGTGTTGTAAGACAATGGGTAAAAAACCCAAAGGGACACTGGAGCAAATGCTTTTGGTTTTAAATTTAATGCCTACAAGGGCTAGGACTAACGATTTGATACCAAAGCTTCTTCATCGGCGTCAAGGAATCATGGTCAAACAGAGAACCAATATACCCTCCTATCCTAAAAAACAAGTGCATGATTGGCTATAGAGGTCGGTGGAAGGGATTTCAAATATTTCAACCATTCACCATATGACAGGACCACGGGACACAGGACTTAACTTACCTCCCAGTCCCAGGCTCAAGAGGGCGGGGCGGAGACCTAATAATTACACCTGTCACCGGCCATGGCAACACTCTATTCAATGCTATTTGAATAAAGAGGCTTATATGATTGGTTAAAATGTAATCATTACAAAAGAGAATCAAAGGTTAGGACACAAGAACATCAGTACCACAAGAGTTAAAATCTATCAATATGAAAGTAGAAAATTGATCAGGGAAGCTGTCTGCAGAGAACAAGAGAGATGAAGCTTCCGCCGAAACTCTGTAGCGTCTCCGTAGCGTCTCCGCCGAAACTCCACCGAGGATTAACACTTTTATCCAGTTTTTACTTGAAGACCTACGATATGCTTAGAGATACTGGTCGTTTTTAACCCTA
>OMKZ01018595.1:20656-33325 GCA_900302535.1 Neoniphon sammara | reverse complement strand
TAGGACACAAGAACATCAGTACCACAAGAGTTAAAATCTATCAATATGAAAGTAGAAAATTGATCAGGGAAGCTGTCTGCAGAGAACAAGAGAGATGAAGCTCTTCATTAAGTCAAAGGATGTGGGTCCAGTGTGCCTCTCCACAGCTATCTGCTGACAATGTCATCTTCTTTAGTGAAAGGAGAATTTAGCACATAAAAGTCTCACTCAAAGTCACAGTTACAAGTGGAAAATTCTGAAATATCAGTGATATCCGAATTTTTACAAGCTGTGACATTTCATGATGGCAAAAGTAGTCACTTTCTGTTGCAAAGCTAGGAAACAACTTTTTAATATTTGGTCTTTACATTCATGTCAAACCTATCGATAATCACCTCTCTAATGCCATCTAATGTTTGATGCTTTCAGGTTACGATGGGTGCCATCAGAGCACTTGAACGCCAATCAGTTAAGAAGCTTGTATTTCCCAAAATGGATTTACAAGTTTTCAGCATGCACTCGAAGGCAACATTGCACTTATCTTGGTCTCAGCCAATACTGGATGTTTTTGTTTTGCCTGACTCAACATTTTTAGCATAGCTGTGATCTATTTAAAGAGACACAACATGCATTTTTTTTTTACCTGATCTCCAAAAAGTGATTGGCTTGCTGTTTGCATTCCAATGCACTTTGCCTGCCAATGAAATTCTGAACATCTTTTGAAAACTTCTCCATCTGCAAATTTTTTTTCCCTCTTGCAGTTGGTAAAGCCAGCCAAGCTACACTCCACCATGTCAAGTCATTATTAACTATTCATTACTGTTACTGCTGTTGACTTTTGTAATGACTGTTACTCTCAGTTTCTTACAAGGACATTGATGGAACATGCCAATAAATCTGAATGTGTCCTTTTTTTAAATTTATCTCAAGCACTTATCTCAAGCAGCTGAAGGTATTTTAGAAACTTATCTATGCACTGGCCCTCAAACTTAAATCCTAATCACTCATTAGATGGGTGTTGAAGGGTTTCATGCACAGCTCATTTGCAGGCAAGTCTGCATTTCTCTTCAACCAGAGAAAATGAAGAATCTCCTTAATTATCATTTTTGCATTTAGAAAGGCTGTTTATTGCTTATTTCCACTTTGGAGTCAATTTGTTCAGGACTCTGTCTTGACTTGGTTTCGACCCCTTTTGGATTTGATTTTGATCTTGCTTTCAAACTCGATTACACCTGTTTCTGGATTCAATTAAAGTAATCTTGACTACAACACTCTCTCTGTGAAGCGTTTGAAATATGTTGTCAGTTTTTCATTTTCAGATTAGAGAAATGCTCCTAAAAGATGCTGTGGCCATTGTAAGAGGAATTTGTGCATAAAATGTGTTAAGAAGTCAGATTTTATTGAGGTCCTTGGTGCATCCTCATGACAAAATCATTACAAACTGTATGTAACATGTTTATAGACCCAAATCATTGAATCAATACAGTCACTAAAACTGCACAGTTCATATACAAAGAGTTACTCCCAATAATAAACTCACATCTCACTCTGATCCTGGGCCTCAAGAAGTCCTGATGCAATAATACGCCCATTCATGTTGTTGCAATAGCTCTCAGCCTGTCGAGTCCTCCTAAATAATTTGACATGGGCAGTAGGAAGTAAGATTACTTTTTATCGGCATGTTTTTCTCTTATCTTTATGGTGCAGTTTGGAGATAAGAACTGATCATCCATGCTGGCACTGTGTACTCACGCTGCATGAGATGCATACAATTATGCAAATGGTGTTGAAAGTCATAAATCCTTGTTCTAGCCTGAGCTTTTTTTTCCCTCTGTGTCTCCACCCCCCTCCACTCCTGTTCTGTACTTTTCTTTTGGCTTGAAGAAAACCCCCAGCGCTGGATGGCAGCGAAGGCAGGCTGCCACACCAGGCATGCATCTGTAATAAGAGACGCACCGGGGAAGGAGGCACGCTGGGAAACATTTCATAATAAGGAAGGGGATGAAATGGAGGCTTTCTGACAGAGGCCTATCTATGCTCTATCATCTGCTGTGTGTATGTGTGTGTGTACATGTGTGTATTCATGGACCTATAGAGTGGGTCAAGCCTCTCAGCTGGCTGATCGCAGATTGCCTTCACTGTGGTCAAGTATCAACACAGTCAAGGGCCTTGTAGTGAGGAACCGCTGTAATTATATGGTGCAAGTGGTGTGTTCACAAGCACCCTCAACTGTGACGCATCTTTTTTTTTTTTTTTTCTTTTTTTTTTTTTTTTCTTACTGGGCAAAAACAAGTTAATTTGTGCCCAAGTGCTTGTGCATGTCTATTTTTATTGTAAACATATTGATCCCCCCCTCCTGTTTTGCATTAAAACAGTAATGCGCTGCACTTCAAACTCTTCATGTGACCTCTGTGTTAATGCGATGCGTTGCGATCAGTAAGCTCCATCCGAACCGCAGACAGACAGCATGTGTGAATATTTAGCTACTACACAGGAGCAAAGGTTACTATACGTAAAACAGATAAAATGGACATGAATTATTCATATCAAGGATGTGCAGGTTACATCACAGCTACTGTCAATGATAATCAGATGACGCCGATAAGATAATTTGTGTGGTTCCCCCAGCACAAGGGCAAAAAGGATGATCATACTTTTAGATACGGCGGGACAATGTGTATTATAATGAGCAAGATGTCGAAACCCTTCGATACAGAACTGTACTGTCCCTGGCATCAAGACATCTAGCAGGGATAAGATAATTATCAGGCTGCTTTAGCATGTTCTGCATTAGCTGTGCAGAGTGATTATGAGCACCAGCTGAATTACAAAGCTGACTCCTGAACCATTACCATGGAGGTTATCGCAGGCCAATGCTAATAAGGCATCCAGTGTTCGCATGATGGAGGCAGCAGTTGATATGAAATGGGGACACGGCAACACTTGACTGAGAAACTCGCTGCTCACTGGTGGGGTTTAGGACATACAGTATCTGGCATGTGGATTTGCATCAGGAAGACTCAGCCAACCAGTGTTTATGTTATTTATCATTTGTCCTTTGGCAAAAGGCATGAGTGGAGCACAGTTGGTCATAGCAAAAGAATAAACCTACAAGAAATCAAAAAATAAAACTGCTTATCCTTATTTCACTGCAAAAAAAACTTTTAGTCTGATATTCAGTCTTAAAATCCTTTATTACAAGTGAAAAATATTCACTGCTGGGATGAGATAATCCCACTTGTTCCCAGAAAAATTCCTGAAACAAGTACAACTACATTGGAAACAAGTATAAATGTGTTGAAACAAGGCGGAATAAGGCAGATCAGTAAGAAAGAGTAAGAAAATTCTGGAGGCAAGTGGGATTATTTCATCTCACTGTCAGATTTTTACAAGATTTTATAAGATTTTACAACATTGGAAATTAGACTAAATGACTTGTTAACATGGAGAATTTTTTGTTCTCATTCTCATTTTTATTTTTCATTCTTATTCTAAAGGTTAAAACATCAGTTTTCAGATTTCAACCAAAGCCTCTCAGTGATTTTGATGCTGAATTACAGTTATCATAACGCCAGAACAGCCTCTGAAAACACAATGTCGACCAAAACGCAACATTGCAACACTGACTCAGATTCAGGATGTTTTGTTCCAACAACACATTTTTCCAGATTTACCTGCTCTGCCTGTAAATCTGCTGCAAACTGGAATAAAGTGAATTGGGGTTAAAGCAAACCTGATGCTATGCAACGAAACACAATTACTGTAAACAGGCTAGGCTGAAAAAATAAAAAACTTTGAACATGCAGCTCACAAAATAAGCATGTTTGCACAGTAATAATGATCAAAAAAGCCGCGACTTGTTTCAAGGACAGACTCTCTTTGGTTTATTTGTTTGCCTGTGTTGCCGTGTCTGCCAGTTCTCTCTGGAGAGCGCCTGTGTTTTTTGGATTGATGCGGACCGTGCAGGGAGCCCAGAGAACGCTGCAGGCAAGTGTCACTTCCCATTGGATGTTCCCGGTAACTACTATACATGTTTCAAAACAAAGGTCACGTGCTCGGCCTAAGATGTTTTCATATCTCCGACCCCCTTTGACTCAGTGACTTTGACAAACTAAAAACAGCTTACAGCTCGCACGGAAATGACCGGCACATTATCGGGGTGAGAAAACAAATGTTTCGATTCGGAGCCGCAGTGCAACCTCTAAGCCCCGAGGATTACACCTTATTTAAATGTTGCATATGAGAGTGAGGACACACTGAGCTGCTCCTCAATACCGAGGCCTTCATCTGTGCTACGACTGAAACAACAGGCAGAGAGGAGAGGTGTGAAACCGGCGCACCAGAAGTGTTTTGAAGTCAATATACAGTACCTGCAGATGAAACGGCTCTAATGAAGCACCTACACAATTACACCTTCCCCGTGCATCTATAAATAATGGTGGAGACTATCATGAATAAAATCCGGCGCTTTGCATATTATGTAAGTTAAACAAAACAAACAAAACAGCAGCAAAGGAATGAATAAAGTTGCATATAGAATTGGTAAGCGAAGAAATAATGACACGGTGCTGTTTTCTCCTCCTCTGTCAGAGAGGATGAAAAAAAAAGTTGCGGAGGAAAAAAAAGTTCTCCCTGCTCTGCTCTGTTCTTCCCCTCTGCAACTTCTGAGACATGTTTTCCCTCTCTCTGTCTCTGTGTAATTGCACTTCTCCCTCGGATGCCTCTCAACATATTTGATACATTGACAAATTTCCCCTTTCAGTGTTCTCATCATGGCTATTCCCTGGATGTGTACAAGAAAGAGGAGGAGGAGGAGGCAGGCAAGGAACACGAGCACAGAGCAGGCCCGGCTTCCCAGATGGGTTGTACCACATCGATTGACTGGTGAAATATATCTCATATCACATAAAACCAGCTCAGGGCCATGATATCTCTTTAGGGAAAAAAACCCAGAGTCTCCCAAAGGCTTCTGGAAAACAATTGACAAGATCCATTGCTTTAGCTGCCAGCACATTTCCAGCCTGCATGGAGACACAGTTGATATGATTGCAGCTGGCCGGCTGAACGTAGTAAATGTGGTAATCCAAGTTTGCACCTGCACCAACGGGAGTTTGATTTCCGGGATTAAGAACAGTTTTAAATGTGATTTGTTTTACTCCAAGCCTCATCATTACGGGGGAAATCCTCCCTGACACCAAATTTTCCTGCTGCCGATATGATTTTATGGCTGCAAACTGCATGTGACAGTCTGACAACAAGAGACAGAGCTCTTCAGTGAAGGTGCGTTCACGTTATTCTGCTTTTGTTGTGCAGGAAGCTCAAACACGCTTTGTGCTGATAGTTTGAGAGAGCGGAGCTGAGAAATGTGCACTTTGCTTCTGTAATGACTGGCTGCCAATATCAGCAAACAGCACTGAGGTACAAAAACACACTAACAGAAACTCTCACAACTCCAGGAGTACGACTGTAGACAACTTTTCTATGCTACCTTCTCCATTCATGTTGTTGTCAAACTCCGCCTCCTCTTCATCAAAGGCCACACCTACAAGAATACGGATATTTTGAAAAAGCAATTTTATTTATTTTGAATATTGATAAAATCCCCAAATGTCACTGTACACATGAGAAAAACACAAAACCACACAAGCCCCTGCTATCGGACAAATCCAAATTCTGGTAAACAAAGACCACAGCAACACTTCTATGTAGATGACTGTGGCACAAATAATAAATAAATAAATACCTCAATCTTGCTGCGTTTCAGGGCTGTAAGGTTAAATACATGTGTTAAATAGGTAGAACGGGTGGATTTTTTTCCCCTCTAAAAGCAAAGGTGACCAAAAGTCAGATTTGGAAACAGAGAAAGGGAAGAAGCCCGGCAGTGTGAGGATGTGAGTTAACAGCTCCAGGAGAGCAGCCCTGAGAGTCAGGCATTCACAGCTACATCTGCAGTTTGACACAAGTATTGATTTTCTTCGTCTTGTTTTAATTTATTTAATAATAACATCAGATTCAGTTGTGAAATTAAGCTATACTGCCTCATTTTTTTTAAATGTCTGAAGATTGACATTCTAACTGGAAGATGTTGTTAGACTCTCATGCCAGTTAAATCGTCCAGAAACTGTTGAAATCTCTCCACAGCAGCACAGCGTCAGACTGGGAGCAGCGTTCAGCGGTGTGTACAGATGTTTCAGAGAAAGACTCCAGTCTCCAGGAGAATTCAAGGTAGGGCCTGTGGTATTTGATAACAGTCAAAACTTACGGGAAAACACCCAGACACAGGTTTCCATTCAGATGGGATTAAATTGATCAGAGGACCTCTGAGTTTGATGAAAAACAGCAGGTATGTTTCTCTGTAATTATCTGAGGTCATCTGAAAAAAACACTGACATGTTTGATTCAGACTGGACTAAAATCACAGAGGACGTCTGTAAGACACGAGATCATCTGACGTCCTCCTGTAGAACTAATCCCATATGAACAGGGTTTAAGATTGGCTCCAAAGGCTGCTGGAACAGTTTCTTGTTGAGGAGCAGCTTTGACATTGCTTACAAAAAAATATGGTTGAAAATGTTCTACCAATGTCAAAAACTGCAGAGATGAAAAATGAAAAAAGAAAAAAGGCGAATTGACAAGGCAGAGCTCCTACCGAAAGTTGCAAATCAAATTGTAAAAAAAAAAAAAAAAAAAAAAAAAAGAAAGCGGCAGCTGTGTGAGGTCAACGTCTCTCTGACGTTCTGAGCATGTGCAAAGAAAGAAAGTCGCAGTGGTGACATCAGCATTACCTAACTGTACCATTTATACCTGTTCTCATAGCAATAGGAAAAAATAAATAAATAAACAAATAAAATTCTACTCAGACAAAAAACACTGTTTTCATGTGGATGGGAAGCCAAAGAAAGATGTGAATTTTATTTTATTTTATTTTCATTTTCATTTTTTCATTTTTTTGTCACCATGTAGATGTAGCCCTTCACAGCGGTGTTTGTCCTCCCTCTGACTTGGAAAGAAAGGTGCTGGCTGTCTGAAATCAGCCCTTAGAGACAGAACCTGGAGCCGCTCCAGTCACAGAGAATTGGAGACAAATTATTATGGAAACAATGTCGGTATGTAGGTTCATTGGCCTGTGATATAGTCTGAACCATACCTTCATATGGCCCAACAATGAAATACAGAGTTTGGATGTAAACAACCAGTAACCAGCAGGGAGCAGCTCAGAGTTTTGTTCACAGACTTGAGCCTCAGTTCTCTGCTGTCCAGGTTTAGGAAAATGTTGTTTAGAGTGAAAGTTTGAAGTAGTATCTGTGAATTTTGAAATTAGGATTTTTTTTCCCCCATAACTGTGTCCTGAGGCTGTACCTTTAACAGCAGGCAGAGCATCATACAGGATGTGGACCCATACAGACCTGCTTGGTGCTCGCTCACTGACATGAATGCCAATCATTATTCACGGGACTAGTCTTCATGTCTTAGCTAAGGCAAATTTGCTGAGATACAAGAAACTCTCAGAAGCCATTAAAGCATGACATTCTCTGAAGAGTCGATATGTGACAGATTGATAAATGAACAAATTATCCCACTCCATCCACACAGGGCTGTTGTCACAGTTAACCATCAAAAATCAAAACATATCTATATCGCTCTGCTAGCTGTCTATAGCATCAAAGTCAAAAGGAGATGTAATTGGATGCTGATGCAGGCCAATATTAATCATCATTTTATTGTCAGGCTCAGCAGTGAACTGGGCAGAGCCGCCCTGTTTGGTCCAAGATGGAGTATGCAGAGGAGAAAAGACCAATTTCCTCGTTGTGAATGGAAAGTTCTCTAAAGCAGTTTGGAGTGATTTGCCATCAATCACAGCACATTCCTCCTGAGCTGGGAATTGGGAAAAAATGAGCGAGCGAGAAAGACAGAGAGAGAGAGAATAGGACCGCTCTATTACCTGCGAGTGTTTCTGTGTGAATAATGATGTATGACATAAAAGCACTCAAGAGTTGCTTTAAAATGTTGCCAGCATGAATCTAACGCTCCAGTCATGGGATAACATACGTTTAACATTTAGGGGGTGAAGCGTTCACACCATCGCACTATCAATGCCAAATTTCTCACTGATGAAAAATTTAATTGGAAGCACCATTCCCATGGCTTTCCTTCACCAAAGAATATTAAAACCATTAAATAATTTAGTATCAGTCATTTACTTTTCCAGAAACATTTTGATTGCTTTTTAAAGTGCATTAACATATCATTGAATTTGATTTTATTTTATTTTTCAGAAGTACCATCACAAAAATATCAGACGCCTGTCTGTCTCTGAGAGCGTTTTGACATTACGGTCACGTTTGATGACCCACTGCACATCAGTTCCCTTCCCTTATTTGGTAATATCCAGATACTTCATAGCACTGATGCAACGTCAAGCAAATCTGCTCATTTGTCTATCTATCTCAAAAAAAAATCTCCTGCATACAAGTTTTGACATGTGTTTGCCTTCAATAATTCATAACTGTGCCCCTGGGATTTTTTTTTAACCTTCACACTGCCTTTTTTCCAAACCATCCACTGTCAATTATCTGTCAGAATCAAGGACCTTTATTTAGGAGAGAACATCCAACCCAATAAAATAAATGCAAATCTGAAACAATGCTCTCTATATAAATTATATTTAAAGTATATATGTTTAATCCAGTTTGGGAAAATGGGAAAAGTGTGTGTGTGTGCCCTCCACTGAGCTGCAGCTCTGCACCTGAAGGTCTTTTGATGAATAATTCAGTCATACATTCCCTATATTTCCTGGTTAATATGGGAGGGAAATGGTACTTACAGTGGTGCAAGGCTCTTTTAAAGTTGATGTAACTCACTTTTACTGTGGGTAAAATATTCTACATTTTGATCTGCCATAGCATAACTTAAAGTGACAATCTGCAAGTTCTTTGTTGTCCTTGACTTTGGTGACACCTCTGGTGATCCGAGGTCGCTGTCACTCGTCCGGCACGCTGGAACCATCAAGACGCTGCAGACTGCTGCAGCTTATTCCTTCAGCCTTCTTATATTTATTTGAAACAAACCGCTGTTGTTGCTTTCATATCACATCAAACACATCACTTCTGTGCAGCAGAGGATTTTTACCAGGAACCACAACACATATGGTCAATCGGCCATAGACAGTAGTAAAAATTACATTTATTTATATGAAAAAGTTGTGCGTATTTGGTGCATTAACCATGGACCTTTATTCATTATATGTTTTAATACTGTTTTCACTTTAAACTTTACATATCTTAAAATCAAAAGGAATAAGGATAAGGTTACAACCTTGAAAAAAATGAAATATTTATTTCATTATCAATATCTATTCGTGCAAATAGGAGAGAAAAGCTCATAGAAAGCAACAGACAAATAATGGCTCAATAACTGAAGTTGGTCTATGCAGCATGTTTGGACTCTGTACTTTTCCTCAGGCAACACTGAATGTGAATGAAGGAGGAACGTAGAAACAAGACAAAACGGGGGCGTGATGTTAGATCACCTGGGATCGACAAAACTGTCTGCCTATAAAATGTATCAGAGATATTGAATCACCACTACATGCAAACATACAGACAACTGAAAACATATCAGTACAATACATAACATATATAGGGAGAGAAGAAGAAAGAAAGAGAGAAAAAAAATCATGACAAATAATGTTTTTTATTGAATCCTAAACCAGAAGGCACAGAAAGCTTGGTAATTCTCCTAATGCTGTACTGGCTTCCCGTTGGAGGGAAGACCAAAGCTGCTGCCGATACATTTTGTTCATATTTGCAATGAGCCGTAATATACCGAGTGTCAAACTGGTCAATTTGAATTCCATTTCAACTGCACAGTTGGGAGCTGTAATCAGAACAATGTAAATTATGATCATCCCCACAACAAAATTAACACCAGGACAGTGAGAAAGCCTCCCACCACTGTGATTAGCACTTTCCACGCATATTACCCAAAAATGTGCAGCCTGTCATCTCTGTGTTTAAAGATGAACAGTCCATGTCTACATGCACTGAAACGCTGCCAGCTGCCTCTCACAATTGGACCTGTAAAATTAAAGGAAATGCTTGATAAGCTGTTAATAAGGCTTTTCTATATCAGGAGAAATTGGACATGCTAATGTGAATTAAATATTCACCCACAGACCTTCTGGTGCACAACTGTAGCTGGGCTGCACATAATGTGCAATCGCTGTAATTCACGGTCTGGGAGAAAGTCTCATGCCACAGTGATTATCGTTTCTACCCACATTAACCAGTTAATATTCCCATTCAGTACCCAGTCAATGTGAACTCTGACTGAATTTGTACGCTGTTTTCACCATTTATATGTGATTCAGTGATAGTATTTTTTGGTGGTGAAAGAGGACATTGTAGTGGTGGTAGTAAATGTGGTCCATGAGTTACAGGATTCCTGTGCAGGTCTGAAAAGTCTTGAAAAGTTTTGAAATTGCAGCAAAAGTCTGGAAACGTGGAAGAATCATTGAGTCCAGACACATTTATGCAGATTGTGTCGTCTTGCATGTTACAGTAATTGTTGTGAAGGTTCTTGTCCTTTCTGAGCTCTACAGGATAAAATCATCATCACAATGTTAAAATTGTGTTTTATAACCATGAATGAAAACCTACAAATCCAGTCAAGAAATTGAGGCCTGGATAAAGCTGAGAATTTTGAAATTAAGTATGTATAGGAGTCACGGTATTAGGGTTAGCATTAGCACTTTGTTGTTTCCAGTCAAGATGCAATAAGAAATTAGAGTTTAATGTCCTGTTCCTCTGGTTATTTATTTATTTCAAGTATCATTTTCCTCATTTCAAAATTGAATGTCAAAGTTAGTTTTATTAAAATTCCAATTATAAAACACAATTTTAACATGCTGTTTTGAATGTATTTTGAATATGATTTGCATTTGTTTCTGTTGTATGTGAACAGTGAGTAGGGCTGCATTTTCAGTCACACTGGGCTCTGAAACATGCAAAGACATTACTGACCATGTGAGTCCAGCCCCTTAAGAATTCATGGCTGCGTTCACACTGCAGCTTAAACTGTCCCAACTTGATTCAATCCCCCTCACCTGCCTCATATCTGATAGTTTTTCTAACCAGTTAAAGCATCAAAAAGCTGCAAGGAGCTTCATTTGTTTGTTTGAGTTCTGCACCACGAGGATAAATGGTACAAAATGAGATCCAAAAACATGCTACCTTCATGTGTTGTGAGTTTAAACGTTTAAATCAGGATTAGTCAGTGTTGCCATGACAATAAGTCCATCTTCTGCCATTCAGCTTATAATTTTGGCAACTTGTCCGATCTAGCACTAGCATTGAGGACAATGACACACAAAAGACAAATAGCAACTTGTCTGGTACGTTTGGGTGGGAGACGCCTCAATCCAGACAGAACTCGAGGGCACACGCTGTAACTGAAATGTGTTCAAAATTTAAATAAAAAAATAGATGTGACGTATTTTGTTGTTGTTACTCAGCGCTCACATCTTTTCAACACAGCTGTCACTTCATATCGGTATGGGAAATGGGTTACATCCTAGAATAGATTTGAACAGTCATCCAAAAAATTCAGTTATGAGCAGCAGTTCAGAATTGAACATGAAGGCCTGCGGTACGAACGCCGCCGCTGTGAACACTGGAAATTATAATTCACCCACAAACCCTCTGGGGTTTCTTCTGCTTCAGCCACATATTTGTTTTGAACACTTTCTCTGTTCAAGCTGTGTTTCTTTGTGCTAACTAAACTAAAGTAAACTGAAGTTAACTTAGCTGACTAATATTCTCTTGTGGGTTAAATGGGCCAAAGCATTTCCACATAAATCCAGTCACATTCTGATTCATTGGAGTGAGCGTGAAATTGTATTCCTGTCACACTGCAGCCAAGCTGACACAAAACTTAAGCATGGCTATAAAGGTTTTACCGAGGTGAATTCTCCAAAATATTCATTTGTTCAAACAGGTAAACAGAAGTGACATAGTTCACTCAAATTCGCAACCTGACAAAGTGATTTTTTTTTTTTTTAATGAAAATTTTTTGGATGAGTCTAAAGGACCAATGCAGTATTAAAGATTCATGAGGAATACTTAATCAAAAGGGCCTGATAATGAAAAACTATCAAGGTCTTGGCAGACTGAATCTCTTCATACTGTAAAATAGGAAGTTATTTATCACTGATCAGGTGATCAACACTGATGTTGTAGGAGGCCGACCCGGGTCAGATAGAGGTGAAAAATCCTCTGAGTTTGTTTAAATTGTTTGAAAAATGGATGATGGATGATAATCTGCATCCTGACTGTTTGGATAGCGTCTACTTGGCTTTCAAATGCTCTCCCTTGAATGTCTAGACCTTCTGGTAACTCCAATCGGCATCTAACTTCAAAACCCACAAATAAAGGCCATTTTGTCACAGCAAATCACCATGTGAAAAATCAGTGCAAAGTTTCTGAGCAGCTGTGCACAGAGACTCAGAGATTTTCACAGTTTTCATAACGTTAGCCGAGCGCCGTCCATCACACTGCACAGGAGGATTGTGTGTTGAAAGGTCAATGGGAGGCAGCTTTTGCTTCATAACAGAGTACAGGATGGAAAGTGCGGACCCTTGCAATGGTACAGGGATTAAAAAAAGAAAAAAAAAGTTTTGGAGGAAAAAAACGA
>OMKZ01018595.1:0-10870 GCA_900302535.1 Neoniphon sammara | reverse complement strand
ATATGTTGTGTGTGTGTGTGTGTGTGTGTGTGTGTGTGTGTGTGTGTCGTGTGTGCACGTGCATGTTGTATGTGTGGGTTGGGGGGATGATGGGTGTTAGGATATGTCGCTTTATCTACAATACAATATTGCAATACTTTCAATAAAAAGGAAACTTAAAAAATTCTACCATACAGCATCTGCATCACCTCATCTGCACCATTTTTTTCATATTTTAACAACTGTAAACACTTGCTAATTGTTAAGCCTGTATTACAAGATAGATATTTGATCCTCAGGCCATATAGAAGGAAGTGAAAAATGTACCATCTCTTGTCAAACGTGGTTGTGCACTCTTGTTGCTTCCTTTCTCACAAATCCTCTGTATCTTTCCTTTACAGATCAGCGACACCTGTGTCATGCATACAGAATAATCTGCAATGCACTGGCAAAAACTGTAAGAATTATTTACTGTAGTGCTTTGAAATATGTCTGTGCAGGCGGTATTTTTTTTCACATGCAGGAAAATCTTTGTCATAATATGGTATATATGTTTTTCACTGATGCAGTTGAGTATATAGGTGACCCAGATAGATCCCTCCCTTGTGCTTTCCCCCCTCCACCCCTGCAAGAGGTAAGGGAGCATGAGCCAGTAGTAGGAATAATGCATGGACCATCCAGAAATAAACAATTGACGTCAATGCCATTTGTTATTCCTGACCAAGAACGGCATCTGAAACACCTACACAAGTCTGCAGGACGTTTCTGAGCACATGCTGGATATAAGCTCATTGGGGGAAAATATTTGGGTTAACATGCAGAGCAGCAGTTTGTTTTCAATACTTACTGTACTTCAAATCTGATTCAAATTTAAGGTGGTGCTCTGACAACTTTTTTCTGCCTTAAAATCAGATATTATGAGTCTTTCTTTAATCTGCTAGTAAATACACTTATTCAATGGACATTTTACAGATATTTCAACAAAGTTTTCTTATTATTTTGATTTAGTTTCCCACTTCTCACATGATCTTGGTGAGGCAGCATGCAGGGGATCAGCAGTAATATGGCTGAGGTCTGCAAATCCTTTTCTAAGCCCTTCTCCTATTCACATACTCCCCCTAGTGTCAAACATTACATATTTCTGAGATTAGTTTTACAAGCCCCACATAATCTGGGAAGCCAACGGGAATTTTTGCCCTACTTAACCACGCAAGCACGCACGCGCTCACACACACACACACACACACACACACACACGCAAGCAGTCCACAATAACTTGATTGTCATACCTCTTTTTTTCCTAGCTCCTCCCAGTCAATAGGGGGCGCTAGTTAGATGTCCAGGTGTTGTACCTAAAAAAAAGGGAAGGGTCTGTTCTCGCTTCAGTGTTATCAGAGATGCTGACTGAAAGTGTGTTGCTTGATTTTAGCCAAAAACCGTAGTTCATCATCATCAAAACAGTCTGAAAACGAGCTTTGATTAAGCTCGCGTAGTTAGTTCAAGATGTCTGCGAGTGCTGTGTATGTGTTGGATTTAAAAGGAAAGGTAAGATAACGGGACTGGCGCTAGGTGCTAAGCTAACGTTAGCTAGCATTCTGGCTATCACATTTTGTATTGACAGCTCGTATGATGTGTCTCGATAACACGCTGGTTTACAGTACCTTACATGGATTTACCCTCAGAGTTTTGTCATTTCAGCCAGTTCCGCTAAACAGTGTCAGTCAGATTCATGTGATACTAGATAAATTGTATGAAGTCGCCCACATATGGAAAAAATGACAGACAGGCAAACACACTAACAGCCGTGTCGTTTTATCTGCAGAATATAGCTTTTCCACCTTTTAGGCTGCGTTAAATTAGACTGACGCTAATTTATAGTGTATATCCTCGTAAGTACGCTCTGCCGTCCTATGTGGAGACAAAGTCACGCTGAACTTCATTCAAAAATCTGTCAGTTTAATGTTAACCTTGCTTGACATAAACTGCACACTTTATGGAACGTTTCTTACAACGTGTTTTTTGAGCATTTTTTTTTTTGAGAAACAAAAGCAATCTATGAAGTTATAGAACAGGTAACACATAAAACATAGCTCGCTACAGCCCACTGTCACTTTTTTATGGAGGTAACAGGTGAACCGGTTACTAAAAATTAAGTCTCATCGAAATCGGTGCTTCTTGGTGTCGTGGCTGCATGCCGAATTTGAGAGTAGATTCATCTACCCTAGAAAACTTATGAAGTCATTTTACAAGGTGTGCAGGTTTGCCAACAAACAAAGCATCGTAAAAGTACAAGATTTTTAGTGGCATTCCGTTCTCTTCGTGCACTAAATACATGGGGAGGTAAAGTAAATAGGATCAAACTGATGGAAGTTAAATGAGGAAGGGGCTTTTAAAGATACAAAACATAAATTAGCGTATCTCAGAATAATAATTATTGATAGTGATAGTCATATAGTGATAGTGATAGCAGCATTGGCCTAAATATCGCTAACTAGCTGCGCTTCACATACATAGATTGTAGGGATAAACGCAGCTCCCATAGACAATAAAACAGATGTAGACAGGTGGAGCTGAGAGGAGGTGGGTTAAAGTGACGTCTGCAGCAGCAAGGCAGCCAGAGAAGCAACCTGTCAAGGTGAGCTGACGTGGTATTTAAAAGGCTTTGAATTTAGGGAGTGACATGGTGATTGGTTAACTCTGAAAACCGTGCCTATCAGATAGCCAATCAGCTGATGGCACCTGGGTAGTTTCCTGAATGAACTAGCTCCACTCATCTATGTGTTTGTTGACATTGGTGATGTTGGAGCTGTAGGCTGTGTAAGTGAAGTTTGCTTGATTTAGAGATGAGAGAGCTGCGGTTGGAGATGGAGCAGTAGACCTCTTGGTAGTGACATTTGCAGAGTGAATAAAGTGGTTGTGTACATGTATTGCATGTGGGGAAGAGTCTAACAAAAATATTTGCACTGGGACTCATCGGTATCATGTTATGCCACTGGTGCTAAGCTTTGCAGGACCACCAGGGCACCTGCAACTTTTGCCAACACCAGATATTACTGGGTATTTACCAATACCTGATGTTCCTCTCAGGTCCTGGTGTGCCGCAACTACCGCGGAGATGTGGACATGTCGGAGATTGAGCACTTCATGACCCTTCTGATGGACAAAGAGGAGGAGGGGACGCTCTCTCCGATCCTGTCCCACGGAGGGGTCCGCTTCATGTGGATCAAACACAACAACCTCTACTGTATCCTTAATGATCTCTGCATGCAAGTTAAACCTTATGGCAGCTTCATTGTTTTTCCTGTGCAGCTTAGACCGTCTGCCCTTGTAGCAAAGATTCTTAACACACATCACCTCAGTGGTCGCCACATCCAAGAAAAATGCAAGCGTGTCCCTGGTTTTCTCCTTTTTGTACAAAATTGTCCAGGTATGGTTCCATGCGTATCAGCTTTTGTCCATATAAATATTGCTACCACAGTCATGTATTTAGCTGACGGTGGACAGGCGGGTTTCTAAAGCTATTTTTGTGCCTTTCAGGTTTTCTCAGAGTATTTCAAAGAATTGGAAGAAGAGAGCATTAGAGATAACTTTGTCATCATATATGAGCTGATGGATGAGCTGATGGACTTCGGCTACCCTCAAACCACTGACAGCAAGATTCTGCAAGAGTGAGTATCCTCTCTCCCCTCAGCCGCTGTATTGATTAGACCGCTCTATAATTATGGAGACATCTCATGTAGTCTCTACTTACCAATGTGGCTTGCTGCATTAAAATAGCTCTTTGACTGACCTCAGACTTTGAATACATGTTGTTTGACCGACTGTTGTTTCCCTGCCAAGGTGGTTGTGTAGCCGCCAAACCAGATATTCTACATTTTGATCCGTCAGTAAGGTGGTATTACAGTGTAATGTCCAGTCATTTTTTTCTTTTTATATCAGAAAGTCAAACAGAGCTCACTTTAGGGCTGAACAGTTCATCAAAATATTATTAAAATTAATTGTAATGTAAATCAGTGTAAAATATGTGACAAAATAACACAATAAATGAAGTGTTGGCTTACAAATCATAATCTGCAGATGGAAGAAAACATGTTTGTTTGGTACAGAGCCCATAATTCACTTCATCATCATTTTTTCCTTAGTTTTTTTCAGTGAAAATGAAAATTATAATACAAAAATGACCATTCCCACCAAGATTGTAAATCATATCGCAGTTGCAATATCTGCCTGTATTATTGCAGTGTTTCTTTTTTTTACCCTATTGTTCAACTGTAGCTCACTCTCTCATCATCTAAATGGCCTTTGAATGTAATAGGACTGTTGAAAGCAGACATGTAGCAAGCTAGCTCTGGATTTCCCCCGCTGTGCTCCAAGTATAACCAAAAGTCAGACAGATCTCCCTCGGTAGTCGTGAGAGACTCCGTCCCTCTTTGATGCTTCTTGGAAACCCGCCGGCCCAGACAGTTCCTCTCCCTTTTCACCTGATTCCGCCCCCTCACGTCTTGTTTACATTTTCTCTCCCAGATACATCACCCAGGAGGGGCACAAGCTGGACACCGGCGCCCCCCGCCCCCCCGCCACAGTCACCAACGCCGTCTCCTGGAGGTCAGAGGGCATCAAGTACAGGAAGAACGAGGTCTTCCTGGACGTCATCGAGTCAGTCAACCTCCTGGTAGGAACTGCTCCTTTTAGAAGCCCTCTGTTGCTCCAGGGATGCCAGTCTGAGTGTTTGTAAACTTCCTCCCTGCGTGCGTCACCCCGCAGTGCGAGTGTGAAGTGCACTGGTCTCGCTGCGTGGACAAATGCTTTCATTGACTAGCTGACACTTTTCTTTCACACTCTGTTCATACATCTCTCTCTCTCTCTCTCTCTCTCTCTATCTCTCTCGCTCTGTCTCTCTTTCCTCTCTCTCATTCTGTTACTGACACTTGTTACTAGGAATGATTAATTAATGATCAGTTAATCGCATTATGTTTGATTTCTGACGTAGATGTAGGCTATTTCCTGTTTGTATTCACTGATTTTGATTTTTCAGTAATAAAGGGTTATCTCCTTTGATGCATTGATTCATTATAGGCAAAGTTACAATAGATAAGCACAATTTTGCACACTGCCTGCTTGCTTCTGATTCCTAAACATTTTATTACCAGAGCCTTCATATCAATAAATTGTTTTCATATGTCTACTCTATGTCTTAAATGTTTGTCCACATCTCAACTGTAAAAAGAACAAGCTTTGATAGAGAAAAAAACACATTTGGTCTTTGCGTTCATAAGCAAAATTGCATGTATTTTTTAAAAAGATGAATCAATTAAATGATCAAGAATGTCACTGACTCGCTGATGAATTAAACTTCAAAAAATCTGCAGTCCTACTTGTTACCCTGTCCATCTCTGTGTGTTTTCCAGGTCAGTGCCAACGGTAACGTCCTGCGCAGCGAGATCGTCGGCTCCATTAAGATGCGAGTCTTCCTGTCCGGGATGCCTGAGCTGCGGCTGGGTCTTAATGACAAGGTTCTGTTTGAAAACACTGGACGTGAGTTCTCTTACGCTGATAACAGCCTCGGGTCAAACTGTGTTTACAAATGATTTCTTGTAGGTCACCACAGAAAGGATAACTGAGGTAGAAATAAGTTGTCATTCACAGAAAAGCATACAAAAGTGACTTTGAAATAGCCCTTCCAGGCACTGATTGCATTGCCCTGTGATGCAGATCGCATCCATCTGGTGCCCCATGCAAATTGGGATTAAAAAAAAAGCCTTAACAATTATTTGCAAACACTTTTTGACCTAGGCCTGATTTTTACCATCCAAGACAATGCAGATGCCCTCTTCTTGGATTTTGTCGTCCTGAATTGTCTGCTCTGTTGCTTTCTGCAGGAGGGAAGAGTAAATCAGTGGAGCTGGAGGACGTCAAGTTCCACCAGTGTGTCCGTCTGTCCCGCTTTGAGAACGACCGCACCATCTCCTTCATCCCTCCCGACGGAGAGTTTGAGCTCATGTCTTATCGCCTCAACACCCATGTGAGTGCCTTGGCTCAGGAAAAGCCCCCTTTGTGGATTACAGTCAGATGACCTTGTGCTTAAAAAGACTCACCCGCTCAGGACCTACCAAGTACCAAATACCAGTAAAATTTGTCAGTGGATAAATCAATAAACGTCACCTACTGTTCCGAAAGGTGTTTTTCCTTGCCACCCTAGAGCTTGTCTTAGATGTGTAGATATGTAAAATACCCCCCAAAATTTGAATAACCCTCCATGCAAATGCCTACCTTTTAGGCCACACCGCAACAAAAATTTCCATAAAACAATATAATAAAAAAAAGGTCTAGACAGGATGTCAGTGCTCTCCACCTTCCCAAAAACCCCCCTTTCTACATTGAGGCGCAGCTGTCAACAGAGATGTAGATCTCCCTCAGGTTTTGTTAATTGTAGTAACATCTCTTATCCACTAGGGGGTGACTGTGTCACATGTTGAAATGTCTGCTAAAGGTAACAAATGCTCCATGAAAACAAACTGAATTGCTTGTGGGTAAAATGTCTGCATGTCTGTTGCTTATGTTTCAGGTGAAGCCCCTGATCTGGATCGAGTCTGTTATTGAGAAACACTCCCACAGTCGAATCGAGTACATGATCAAGGTCGGTCGCCTCTTTAGCTTGGAGATCAGATGTTATTTACAGCAGCATCACTGTTACACTCATTCCCGTGCCACATTACACTTGTGAAGTTTCTTTTGAGCTGGTTAAAGTATAAAATGCTTTGTGTTTACTACAGTTCAGACAGGGTCAAGGTAAAGTGTCAGTTAGAGTAACTTTCACTGAATACATTTTTTAAAGAGTTTCCTGTGATTGTGTAAACTTTATGGTGTTTATCTTATTGTCTTATATGTCAGACCCCAACTATATGATACTTGACAGACTGAAACAAATGGCGAGAATTATTTGGAAATGACCTTTTTAACACGAGTTTGGTTTCTTGTAAAATTTCGGTGCGAGCTCACGTTAAACTTGACCCGCTTGTTTCTCGTTTCAGGCTAAGAGTCAGTTCAAAAGGCGTTCCACAGCCAACAATGTGGAGATCCACATTCCTGTGCCAACGGACGCTGACTCACCCAAATTCAAGACCACAGTGGGCAGCGTGAAGTGGGTGCCAGAGAACAGCGAGATCGTCTGGTCAATCAAGTCCTTCCCTGTGAGCAGAAATCATGACTCATGAATATCGTGCAGATGGTCACAGACAACTGTACAGTCTAAGTTTGGCTTTTTAAGTAATACCTTAAGATTCTGAGTTGTAGTTTGCTCTCCAGTCACTTGCCACATTGTGGGGAAAAAATAGTCTGTGCATTTGTCTTTCAGTTTAGCATTGTTAGTATTTCTCTTTGGATCCACGAGGCATTGTTCAAGTCTAAAACTGTCATGTTGTCTGTTTTGAGAACATAACACACATGCTTTTGTGGATTTTTTTGTTTGGCACTACATGTGTTTTTGCTGTGACTCTGAACAGGGTGGAAAGGAGTATTTGATGCGCGCCCACTTCGGCCTGCCCAGTGTAGAGGCTGAGGACAAGGAGGGCAAACCGCCAATCAGTGTCAAGTTTGAGATCCCATACTTCACCACCTCAGGCATCCAGGTCTGTCCCACACACATACACAGACGTAACACATAGATAATTATTCAAATCATTTGTTTCAACCTACCTGCAGCACCACATTGGTAGAGATAAAATAAGATGAAACTTTAATGTTCACCATGGGGAAATTGGATATACTGTCATGACAAATATTACAGTGTTAAGTTCAGATAAAACAAGTTTTTCATCACAGAAAAGGTATCTGAGCCAACTTTCAAGTAGTTGAAATTTTCTGTCCTTTGTAGCAAATGCTTCCCATCTGGTAGCAATCCGAACAGGTTCAAACAAATGCTGCAATTTATTTGCACATACTGTTCGATTGAAGTCGGATTCCCGTGCATGCAAATCTTCAAAGTTATTTGCAAAATTATATAGTCCAAATAATGTGTGGTTCTTAGTTGTTTTCCAGTCATCCTGGCAGCACTGTTGATCATCTGTCCTGCCTCCCCGTCTGTTTCAGTGCCTCACATTTGGCCAGAGGGGGCAGTAGGGCAGCAGTGTTAGCACAGTTTTGGAGACCTTGCTTTGCAAAAACAAAAACAGAACCGTTGGGAGTGATTTTTTTTTTTTTTAGGCCAGGGAGAATTCCTACAACAAAACCTGCTCAACATCTTGGACTTGGCTCCATGTCCCCACTCTTATGACAGTGATAGAAAATGTCTTTTAAGCTTACATTCCCTCACACTTGTCCTGTGATCATGCATGCAGCACCGCAGTAACAGTGACATTTCCCCATGTCTGTTTTTGATGTAAGTAAACAATGGCAACCTGAAAAACTTGTTTTAAAAAATCAAATTATTTCCCTAAAGCACAGCACTGGTGTTTTCCTTAGGTACACATCTGTTTTACACTATCCATGGCCCATTTGCCCTTGCATGGTTCTGTTATTATGATTGAAATTCACATGTTTAATTGACAGGCTGTGGGTTGATATACAAAATAATTTATCAGTTGCAACATAAAGCTCCTGCTTAGCACAATCATTTAACTCCCTGCTAAAAGTTAGAAATACGTTTTCCATACTGTATGACAACGTCCTCCATATCAACTCGTACCAACGCCTCACCGAAGCTGCAACATTTATATTGAGTAAAACTGAGGTGCGTGCATAAGTTCATGCACATTTCCCTGTTTATTTGCTTAGCATGACATATTTGGCATCTTCAGAAACCTTGGGATCTTGACCTATATTTCAAATAAAGTTTTGTGGCTTTGAGCAAAGCCTGGCTGCACAGCATGCGTTTGTAATGATGGTCCCACCAACAGGACTGGCAGGGTAGGAAGAGGTTTAGAGCTACTTCTCCGGGAACTGGCTGCCAGTTATCAAGTATTTCTCTTTTACTCTAAACTTAGGCTCACCAGAAACCATGTGCATCGCCCCAAAGCAGAATTTCACTCTTAACAGTTCAGTTTGCCTTTCAGCATTCACATCTCTTTAGGTGCAGTCGGTCTCCCTGGGGGTTCACTCTCACTGCTGACACTGAGGATTTTTGTTCCCTCCAACTTTCAGAATCCATAATTACAAATAGACTAAATTACTTGCTGGAAACCTAGGTCCTGGATATAGAATAACATAATATTACACAGGTCTATAGTTTTCCTTGTGTTTTTTTTTTCTTACAATGAAAGCAAGATGGTGTTTGACCACAATGAAAATTGTAATTAATCTTCCAAATTGAAACATCCTTTTAAAGATATCCAGCAACATTTCTACAGCAAACTCTTGGATAATCTCAAAGTTTATTCATTTCTCACAACTGGCCTAGCTCGCCGCCGCTAATACATTGACATTCATTTCGGTTTTAATGCCAGTTTCTGCATGACCTCCATTGGAAGATCACATTTTCCAGCAATCCACATTTCCTATGATCGTCAATAAAACATTATTAAGTTGTATGGACATTATGCAGCCCACTCGGAAACACGAAGCACAAACCCAAAGTTAATTGAAATATATGATACTTGTAATTGGGGCGGTTTTGGCAGTATAAGAATGCTTGTCATTTTCCAAGGTAATTGGCCAGCTGAAAGAAATAATCTCCTTTTCCTTCCTTCCTTCAAATGTTTGCCAATCCTTAAACGAACAGATGCTCATAGGAGAGCAAGTGCAGTGCGTCATCGTCCATTGACACGGGCAGGTGTTGAGTCGCTTCACATGTCGGCGGGATAAAAGCCTGCCAACAAATATCTTAAAAGCTAAAATCCCTTATTCAAATGGTATCAACATTATGTTTTATTTTGAAACTCTGAATTGGAGGTTTTTCGTTTTCATTATGAACGTATAAGAGAAAATGGATGTATGTGTTATTTTGAGATAGGATGGTGAAAAGGATAGTGGGAGTATTTTTTTCCACTGGCAAATCATGCCAAATCATGCCATATGCAAAATCTATAAATAGTGACCCAAAATAATGTGCTCAAAAATTAGATCGGTGCTTCAATTGCAGCAGTACCCATGTTGTTCATGCACATTCAAAGCCCTGCAGTCTGTCAAATTTTAAAGAAACAAGTGCCCCCCCCTTTAGTGAATGTCAAATATTTGGCGCCCAGAAGCTGGAAAGCACTTGATGTTTGCAATAACCCTTTAAGTGCACTTGCGCTCTCATAGGCGACACCCACAGCGAGGCATATTCCCATCGAACCCCTGCCAGAGCGCCAGTGGCCTTTCCCCCCTTCATTACAGGGCACCAGCAGACAGGGTCTCAGCCACTAATGCAGCCAGCAACACCGCTCTCTACGTGTGAGAAGAGGCTGCATAGTTTAATTAGACACATGCAAATATCAAAGCATGAGAAAGTTCCTCTTAACTCCACCACTAAGTGTAGGGGTGCACGCATATGAAGCACGCGTGATGCAAGTAACTGCCTCTTAGAAGTTTAACTAGAAGAGGATTCTCACCAGCAACCCTGAACTTTGTCCGTGGGGCGATAAGAGAAGAGTTGCAGTTCACAGGTTTAATATTCAGTGCTGTTGCCTTAGGTGATTTTTTTTTGGGGGGGGGGACCCAAATGAGATGGCAAATGCTTGTTGGGCCTATAACCTCTGCTCAAACCCTGATAAACCCAGACCACACATGTAGTCTGTACTTAGTAGGCTAGTACAACTAACGTCCTCATTTTCCCTTCTCAACTTACAAGCCATAATGATATTTTGCGGAGGCCGGCTTTTGATGCTGTTTTGCTGACTCTGGACCCACGGTCAGGCCGACTGCATGTTTGTCTGCCGGCTTCCAGTAGAAGTGCTGCGCCGGCAGACTCGGTGAT
>OMKZ01018594.1:18698-37767 GCA_900302535.1 Neoniphon sammara | reverse complement strand
AACTGTAATTGGTAATAGACATAAATCTTTTTCTGTAGTGTAACATGCTATTATTGAAATAATTTGCTCTAGATTGTCAGATGTAAATGTTCATATTTTATATTTATATTTTTTTTTTATCTTAATATTTTCCGATACTTTGGTCTACAGGTACTGATATTTGTAACAATATCTTTTTCTTTTTTCTAGTCTATTTGGGGAAAAAATGGTATTATTTATGAACAAAAATGTTGGATTCTGGTTTTTTTTTCTCTTGAAACTGCCAAACCCGCCACACCTTTCTCTCCTCTCTACTTTACTACTCTCTGAATAAAGATATAAAAATGACAAAAGGTGGATGGACGGCTCACTCTCCTAAAGAGGGAAAGCAAAACAAAACAAGAAGAAAAAAAACACGTAGTTATAGGTGCAATTCTCCAAGTGCAGCTTATAATCATATTGAAAAAGGATTAACATCCTCAGTTGCTTTCATATGCTATTGATTGAGCTGTTCAAGAGAAAAAAACCAAATAAGCTGCTTTCCCTAATTAGGGAGAATGTTACCGTCTTATCCTCTCAGCTGGATCACCAGAGTGCTGACATGGAAAGACAAGACCGTTTTAACTTGCAGTTAACTGCCATTGTATGTTGATTATTTTCACCATTTGAAAACAAAGCAGATGCGAAAAGATGCCGACCATCATTAACTGTTAAAGTAGGCAAACTGAAATTGAAGTCAATTGATAATAAGCTGTTTAATTGTGTTGTAATGTGTGCCACCAATTTTCTTCTTTTCAGGTTTTGTCTTGAATTACTTCTGATAAATAAAATTTCTACTGCATTTCCCTCACACCATTTAATTGCCTCAACCTTTCTTGTTATTAGATTTCTATGTGATTTAACATCAATCCCAACCCAACCCAGATTATTCTAATGAATTTGCATCTTGATCTTGAAAAAAACATTTGCATAAGATTTGACGTTAATTTGTAACTACAGGGAAACTGAAACAAGAGGCAGTGGAGCAGCAGGACATTGAAATCAATGAACCACTTCTCAGATCAGTGATGAGGTCCTTCCAACCCATTTTGTTCAATCTGGGGGGAAAAAAAAAAAGCCAAAAAGAAATGTATCCAGTCAAGCCACCATCTGGGGCCACTTGAAATCCAACTTAGCATCACAGTATGTGACACCAGAGTAAAGAAGCACTGCCTCTCTAGATGTGCAATCTAGGCTTACACAATCAAGCAACACCAGGTTCAATCAAAAGAGATTACTTCTGAAACTATAAAATAAATAAATAAATTTAAAAATTGCTAATATGGAGGACAGATATACATGGGATAATATGCATGTATTCAGGGTATGAGCAGGCATCAAGGGAACAAGTGTTAGGTAGTGTTTACAGGCAAACCCCAAGGTGGTTTGACTGTGTAGATAGATGGCCTCTGGAGATCATGAGGCTACTAAAATGTTCCCCTACCTGTGCGCAGAACAAGCCTTGGATATTGATGATGAAGCCACTGCCTTTAATCACGAAGGGAAGTTTTGAGGGATACACCCGTGGAGATGGATGAGCCTGTTGTGTGTTTTGTTGCAGACTACAAAGAGATCTATGCCTTGCTGCCCATGGATACACATTATAGGCAGCGAGCCCAACGTCTTCTTATGTTGTAACCACAACCTAAAATGATGAAGGCAATTTGGAAGTATGACAATAGCAGAGAATCTGATGAGACTATTAAGTTTTACTTCATGAAGCGATATAACTTGATAATAACCTAAATATGATTAATAGAATTTAATAGATTTAAATTTCAATAATATGGTCTTCAAACTGCTAGTTTTAGGCAGCAAGTGATAAATTATCTATATTAGTGCTGAAATGTTTTGCAAAGTTCACACTTACAAATTTTCTATGCTTTTAAACTCATTTTTAAAATAAAATTAAACGTAACGTCATCACTTTAGCTCATCAAGTGTGTAATTACAGCATTACTACACTTATAAGGAAACTATTAAATATTTATGTGCTCATCAATAAATTATTTCAAATGCTAAGTTGTTTTTAGCTGGCTAACAGGGCTGCACTGCTTTGACACTGATGTTCAGTGCATTAGTTAACATAAGTGCTTTTTGCATGTGCTAGCCAAATGTCTTTTTAGTGACTGTGGGCTATATGGCTATTTAGTGTGTTAAGGTAGCTAATAAATAACTGAGGGAGAACATTCCAAAAGAAATGCAGTATGCTGGCAGAATGCACTAAAGAGTCCTCCCACAGACTGAAAACTGGCACTTATGCCTCTGCCTGGCCACGACAGAACCTCTCCTTGATGAGGGATGTTGTGTCCCCAGCATCTTTTTAAAAAATATCAACATGCAAGTATTATGTGTTTGTTCCAGCGTGTTCCATCCGATGTCTAGCGCCGTCATGATGCGACAGGAGCAGGACTGATGGATCCAGAGGTTCTTAGTCGGGCCGGGGCACAGCGGCAGCACTAATTATTTGGTCGATAGCCACTACCAAGTCTTTTGTGCCTCTGCTCTAAACACAAGCTCCTCACTGGAAACACCTTGTCCCACATCAAAAACAAGTATAGAGCCTCTGGTTTGTACACAAGACCAAAGCATTTCACTGATTACATTACCAGGCACCAGTATAAGGGATATGTAACTCTTCATCCAAACACCACTTCTCTCTATTTCTTCTGTACCACACAAACTAAAAATGTGTGTGTGCGTGTGTGTGTGTGTGTGTGTGTGTGTGTGTGTCTGCATACACCGAAAGCAAAATAATGTAGCACCAATGACATTAATCACAGACAGTGATATATTCAGTGTAATTCCTACATTGGCTGCTATTATGTGTTAGGGGGGGGGGTCACCATGGAGGCCTGCGAGTATGCAGGTTTTCACTCCAACCAAAGGCTACACCAGATGATTTCTCTGATTAGTTCACCCTCTCTGTTTGAAGATGTGTTAATCAGTGAAATCACAGGGTATAGAAAATCTGCATATTCTTGTCCCTCCAGAGCATGATTGGAGAAAACTAATGTCATAGGTACATGTTTTACTTAGGTGTTCTCCATTTATACCAGTGGTTCAAAAGAAAAACAAGATTCAACATTTTGAAACTAATAGAAAAATATAAAACCCATTCCTCATGGAAACAAGGTGGGAAACAATGCAAAATGCATGGCTGTGGGTGCATAAATCATACAGAATCCTATGCTGAACACCTTTAAGTCGTATCTTTAAGGCCACTGAATTTTAGAAGGCCAATATTTTGCATGCCCATACACTGGAATCAGTGGCAGACTGATGCCAGCGTGTGGAGTCATTTCCCCAGTTCTAGGCTGCTCAGCACAGAGACCAATGGAGGGGCCAGACACTGGGCAGGGGTCTATCCCTTTGTTGAGACAGGAAAGATAGGAAAGCTGGTTATGCAAGCAGAAAGTTTGTGCGCTGTGCATAGGGTACAGGGCAAGTAGCTTCCTGAGAGCCAAACAGAGAGGATGAGGACTTTGGTAGGTCTCCAGGCACATTTTGTGCTTTAGGCACATATGGAAGATTGGGGTATAAAATTACTTTAGAGCTGTCTGGAGAAAATTCAGTGCCGGTGTAGTGAACTAACAGCGGATGGGGAAAATACATAACCAGGGGATGTGTCTGTAGTGACTTCCCATCAACACCCACGTGCCATACCCTACAGCAGACAAGTACAACTTGAGAATGGAAAAGAGAAATGCTTGATTCAAATGTGACTGTAGGAAAGAGAATTCCCACAATGGAAGATTGAAAGAATATCACATTACTTCTTGTGCACTGCCACTCAAATGCACTCCCCTTGAAACAAGTCTAGGTCAAAACCTAGTATATGGTTGGACCATGTATGTATTCTCTACTCTTGGCGTGCAGTACATTTGGAATGAGCTGCAGTCAATGGGAGGAGATATAGGGAAAAAAAAAAAAACGGGAGGTGGGAATAAAAAAATGACTGGGAGAGGGGGGAAAATAAGTGCCAGCACTTTCCCCCTCTCACGGTCGGCCCAAAAAGCTGAAGACGATCATAAAACAAGGAGGCTTCATACTAAAATATGAGCAAATATATACTTATATATACTTATCAAACAGAGGCAGTTCGAAATAAAGGCCTCTCTCAAATAAAATAATAAATAAAGACCCTGGCCACTATTAGAGGAAGTATGGATGCCGGTGTGGGAAAGAAGCCCATACATGTAAGTATATCTTTGCAAATAACCATGCAAAAATTGTAAAAATCCATTGGAATATCTTAGTTTAATGTAGATGCAACGAAATATGTAATTCTTTCTTCATACCAAGCATTTCACAAAAATTGCTATTCACCTATGTCAACCTTGTTTAAATAGCGATTTCTAAAAGGATGTAATAGGATGTAATTCATTTTGAAAAAGCAATGGCCAATGAATGGGGAAACTCCAACACATGGCCAACCAATGGTGCAACTTTATCACTCAGCCAGTCAGAGACAGGCATTCAGGTTTATAGGCCTGGCCCCACTGTTGCAGTCCAGCCAAGAATACAGGCATCTTGAGAAAGATACCCTAGTGCTTTGATTAGTGTAAACAGCATTAGGGGGAAACCACTTCACCATTAGGTCATCCTTCACAGGGGCAAAACCCCCAGGATAAATACTGCTTGCACAATTCTTGCTGACAACTGACTGAGTAATGTAAAAGCTTCTGTGTAACTGGAGAAACCACAACTGACCAGTAATCCATGGCCTTGCTAGGCTAACCATGAGCTTGCATAATCATAATAAATTTCTCCAGATGTACCTTACTGAATGTGGGGCAGTCAGCTCCACTAGAGGGGGGAATGCATAATAAAAATAATAGATAATGGTGTATATTCTGCTTCAGGATCTACCATGTCTGCCTTGCCAAACCTCTGTCATAGTTGGGAGACTATCCAGTACTACCTCGATTAAGTCTAGTTGCCTTTACCTGGTAGAATTTAATAAGGACAGGCTGCATTGTTTTCTGTCACCTTTCTGTTATTGGCATTAAGAGAAAGCGAGAAAGCAAGAGAAAAAGAGGAGATGCACAACGCTTTATTGTGGACATGAGAGAATACATAACACACATCATCCTGGGCACATGGATCTGGTTTTGGCACACGGCAAATGATGGTGACTCATTTTTTGTCATGAGACACCTTCACAGAAATGTTTGACCTGCCTGACATTTTCAGGCAAAATAGAGGTACATCTGAGGTTTCTCCCTTGGGTTTCGGGTGCTTGAACAGTCTCTTAATGAGTGGGATAAAGGTCCAAGCTTTGCATGTAGGGCTTGGCCACATGAGTCACATTTCAGGGAATTTGAATTCAGCCTAACACTGGCCTTAGTGTCCCAGTTTCTTCAACTTTAGGGAAACGGGTCCAAGCCCAAGTTTAAACAATGTTCCTTGGGCAACTAAGTTTTTGCTTCCACTTTGGTTTGATGATGTCCCTGGGCAAGTACCTCCAAAAGGCCTCGGCACGTTACTGTTCATTTGTATTTACTTGTATTATGAGCATTCTGAATGTGTGCAGTGTAAACCATTGCAGAACATCTTGATGGGATTTTTGGTGCACAAGAAAGTGAGCAGTCAAAAACGACAATATATATACTGCTTTCTTTTAATAAAAAGAAAAAAGTCACATTCAAAGAAATTTCACTCAAAAGTTTGATTTCATTCTCAAAATTTAAATATCTATAGTCACTTCACTTCAGTATGAAAGTTATGAAAATGTACAATTACATGCTTTCTAGTTTGAATTAAGGTTTGCATAGATACCACTTTTTGATAAGTTTTGGTAACACTGTAGAATCAGTGTCTCTAACCAACATGCTTTAATACTTAAGTTTTCTTCCTTAGTTCCCAATTGCTTTAAGTCACCAAAGGAAACTGACATCTGATCAAAAACTTGGTCTTAACTTATATGAACATTTTTTGGGGGGATTTCTTTTCAAACTTCATTTTAATTTGAAAAGAAACCAGTAATCAACAATTAAACTGCATACATAACAATATTATTTGACAAGTGTTTTACAATATCATTTACCTTCAGATATTACTTATCACCTTATCATCTATTTCTCACTTTATTTGAATGGCTTGCTCTTTGCACAGTCTGTGGACTTGTCATTCCAATCTAGTCATTCCTATCATTTTTTTTCTGTCCTCTATTTGCTCTATCTACTCTATCTATTAAAGACATTATTTGAATGTAAATTCAACATTGTATGAGTCAATATCAACATGTTTTTTTGGTGGTCGGGCATTTTTCTAGGACCCTGAATAGGATATTGATGTCTGTGTTAACCATCAGTCAGGTGAAACCTGAATTGATCGGCTCTTTGCTGCTTGTAACAGTTACGCTCACCTGATATCTTGTTAAGTCTAACAGGGTCTGATGAAGGCAGTATTTGCCAAATCAAATTGGCATGTCTTATGTGTGTTTGTAATAAAATAAACATAGTCCAAAGTACTCCATCACATGCTTTACTTGTGGATGTGATCTATGTCTCTTTTGAAATCAATTTTTGAATAGTCCTTTTTATTTATTCATTTATTCATTTATTTATTTTTTGGTTCAGCACTCCTGTTGAAAAGCACACTCTGTTGCCACTGTTTGGGTCAAAGAGTCAGTGCTACATTTATACTGCATGTCTGTGGTGACAAAAATCCATTTGCTATGTATTCAATACAAAGCTGATTTACTTCTTCAGGTGTAAACAGTAAGATTTGTAACACATTTATAGTATGTGGTACTTATTCATCTCAGCCTGCATGTGACCTGTGTGTCTAAATAGTAGTATCACTCTTTTTTTTTTTTTTTTAACACCACTGCAACACAACATAGCCTCTTGGTTGAGAGATCTGATAAAGTGTTTTCTCCAGTCCTGGCTCTTATCCTGTATCCATATGCGTCTTCTAACTGCGGTAGCTGTGACCACAGCAGCTGCATAAAACAGGACAGCGCTACTTCACTGTCGTTGGCATCGTCTGCGCAATAGAGTGTGGCGATTGCAATCCCTAACTCAACTAGAGAGGATTTGGAGGATTAATAAAATGAAAGCAAGGATTCCATGATTCTTTTACCAACATGGATTGCACTGTCACTGGTGGCTGACTGCAGCTCATGTGCCGACTGTTGACGTCATTTGTTGTTCATATGGAAATGCGTGAAGTTCCAGGATGCAAACAGTTTCTAATGACATGAATCCGATATGGGCCACATATTAAATCATGTGTAAACAGCGAGTCAAAACAAATCAGATATAGACAGTCTCTGGGAAAACAAGACTAGGTCAAAGCCTAGTATATGGCTACACCAGTATGCATATTCCTTTTGTGGCTTGCGATAAATTTGGAATGAGTTGCAATCAATGGGCCAATCCCCCTTGGCCCTATCACTTCACAAAGAATTGACTGGGAGAGGGGGGAAGATAAGCACACTGAGTGGCAGCACTCCAGTGGTGTCCGAAGCCCGAGAGAGGCGGATAAACATTGACCGGGAGAGGGGGAAAATAAGGACACTGAGTGCTGGCGCTGTTGTTGCGGTCCAGCCAAAAAGGCATGTCAGTGGCAGTATATATGTAGTAAAACAGTCAGGCAGTCTGGTTAAGATCAGGCAAACACCTTCTATTCTAAAGGGGGAAAAAAAGAAAAAGAAAAAAAAAAATCTGTCAACTCCCCTAACAGTTGTGACAGTATTTTGAACAGTCTCTGCAATAAAGCCAGCACAATAATTTATTCTCCATCAGGATGTAACATTTTGTAAATAGAAGCCCATCAATGTCCTCTCTCCCTGCTTATCTCCTTACAGACAGGTCAGTCACACTCTTGTCATATTAACATTTCAATTCCCAGATCCCTGTTGTAACACAAAGGACAGCAAGGATGAAAGCACAAAAGCTCTGGGTTTAAAATGTAATTCATTATGAATGCGAGCATCTTGCCTGATTAAGTGAAGCATGGACACACTGGGATACAGAAATAGCAGCTAACATTTGGCTTCCTTCGGTCTTGAGTTGGAGATAAGCAAAAGGGGAGTAAATGCTGTTGAGCATGTACAATGCAACTAACCCGACTTTGGACATACTCGCATACTCTCAACCGTGGCATGCTTGTGTGCTCATAACGCTCCACACTATGTTAATGTTCTCAGCATTAATCCTGTCATTCAAAGTGCCTCCACAACATTTACATCCATCCAATTATCCTAATTAATTAGTCCAATTACAACAAGGACAGTTTATTTTCCTGTGCACAATTACGCTGTAATGATGATTTGGAAACAGGTAATGATGGGTAATAAGTGGAGCGAGAAATTCACCGGGGGTCACTCAATGTCAAAGATGGTGTGATAAATAGGGTGACAGGGAAGAGACAGAGGGACACGAAAGGGATAAGGATGATGGTGAAGGTGATGAGGAGCTATAAGATATGCAATACTGTTGAAAAGCTGAGAGAATCTGTGAGAGAAAAACATACAAATACACCGGAGAGACAGATTTATAGCTTGCAGACAAACAAGTTACCTGAAGGGGAGATGAGTTTCCAGCTGATCGAAGGCTCTGGTTTACCGCTGGCTTGGCACATCAGAGTGACGTTGGCGCCTTCATTTACCACAATGTCTTTTGACAAGTTGATGATTTTGGGTGGCACTGAGAAGAGAAAATGAAAAATGTGTGATTTACTCAGATTTTTAATTTGTATACTAAATGGCCACCTTCAAGCAAGGGTGACCCCGATCCAAGGTCCGCATAGCTGCTTATGCAACGCTGCCTGTAATTTATGAGTTAATCAATGTTAAAGGATGGGCTCTGTGTTTTCCAGCCCAGGCCGTGTTGAAATGCTGATACCCGTCATTTATGACCGTACGTAGCACAGCCTCAGCACGAGCTTTAGTGAGGGGTACGCATTGTACCACTCTGCTGCAGCTTCTTGTTAGCCTTCAGCACAAGCCAACTGGGTGCTGGGCCTGGGTTGAAAATAGCAAACCTATCCTTTAAGTTACAACATCGCACATTATAACGTATCCTTAAAAAAGTGGACACAGACCAAAGAAAGTCATTACATTCCCCGCAAGATGGGCTTTCATAAACCACCGCCTAAAAATGTGACAAAACCTTGAGGCGGCATTGGCGTCTTTTGCATTGGGAGAGAAAAGGGTTGAAGATGAATGTTTACCAACCACACACTGTAAAAGAAATTCCTGTATAAAGAAAGGAGTGAGTGATTTTCTTACAAAGTCAAGGGTAAAAATGAATTATTCAGAAGGCAGTCTATAACTTTGTTATAATGGAGATAAAGCAAATTTCACTTTTCAAACTCAAGTCATCTATCAAGTCACTGGATATGGGGGACCAAACCTGAATCACCATCCGACTTGTGTTGGGATGTAATTTTTCATAATTCCCTCGGGTTTGATCGAGTGGAGTTCTACCTGTGAGTTATATTTTTATTTTTTGGGGATATATATGGATAGTGATATGGGGAATTAAAGAGGAGCCAGATATGCAGCTGCTCTTTCCATAGACCTCCTGGATCGTATGAACCACACTGAATCTGTAAGTTAACTACAGCCTAATTCAGATGGCACTACTATTATCCAGACAGGTCCATTTATTGGTAATAACTGCTGATGTCACATCTGTTTCTAATGTTATGTGAATAATCTGTCAAGTCACCTCAAATTACCAACTGTACCTTCATGAAGACAGAGGTTGCGTGTTAGTTCCCTTGTAAGTGCTTATCCCAGCAACAGACCTTTATCACAGAAGCCATTTTAAAATGAAATAGCAGGTAATCACAGGTGTTACTAATAACATTAATGAAGGTTCTGTTCCACTTTGGTCTAACAGCTGCTATGGCTCTAACTGTCGAAATGGCTGCTGTGAGAAAGCTCTATTTTAAGCACACATTGAACAAGACTGCTTGTTTGATGGCCAATCATTTTTGCTATTTTTTTTTAATCTTTTCCATTGAACACAGATGGAGGGATACATGTGTACAGCGGTTATATGTAGTTCCTACCATCTAACTTCTTCTAATACAACTCCTTTTTTTTTTTTTTTAAATCCAAGACGTTTATTTCAAATACACATGATACATTGTGTAATTAAGACAGCTTTGGAGTTGGTGTAAGGTTTATTTTTTTCACTTTAATGGAGCTAGGCTAATGACTCCTGTAGACTTCAAGTCATTATGCTAAGCTAACATGGAAATGCTAACCCTTGTCTCAGTCTGGGTAAGTCGGAAAAATTTTTTTTTGCCAAAACGTGTGAGTATTCCTTTAACTGCACATACAGTCAGATCATATTTTCACATTTCTGGTATAATTTATAATTGAAAAATCGAGCCAGTTCTACATATTCACCACTAGAAAAATTTGAACATGTTTTATTTGTGATTTATTCTATCTCTATCCTCTTAAATGAGTGTGTATCAAGTGTATTATTCTAAGAGCACACAAGAGTAAAACCTTATGCACAGCTGTACCCTCAGTGTGCTCCACAAAGGTAGAGAAGAGTCAGCTGAGTGGGAGAGGGAGCTATAGGGATCCAGGAGCTCGCTCCCCTGGGGAAAAGTCTGCAGCACAAGTTCAATTTTAGCAGTCTACTGCACATTTTAAGGGCTTCATTCTTGCTGAAGTTTGATTCGAAGGAACACTGATAAGTTCATGTTATGTGTACGGGTGGAATGATCCAGTTTGGAACCTAACTTAGTATCATGATAACAGTTTGGTACGTTTCAAGGAAAACGTTTCAGCATTCATTCATTAGACAATTAGAATTCATTTTCTCACTGACAAATGCAAAATGACTTCTAAGGAATAATGCATGAACTTCAATTGAACTCATGTTTTAAAATAAAAAAGATGATAAATTAGAACTTACAACAAAGCTTACTGCCTTGAAACAGTGAAAACTCCATTCCCTCTTTTGCAGCCCAAAAGCAATTACAATCAATAAAGGACAATTATTTTTATATGAAAATGGAACTGCTGTCATATTAACTCAATGTGCTTTGTGATAGAGGTTTCTAATTCTCTCTAGACAAGTAAAGCCTTTTGTCACTAAACTTTAAATGCAAAAAAAACAAACACCATAATTACTTAACTTCCCGATTCCAGAGAGAAGAAAATCCATGCAAGTGTTAACAAACACTGTTACACTTTCATTGAGGGCACAGAAAAGGACTTCACCTCCTCAATTATCAAAAGTAAAAACCTTTAACACACCTGCTGGGTTAAATGCTTATTCTCTTGCATTTATCCACTTAGGAGCTATAACACTTCTTGCTACCTGAGCTACTAGCACTCATCAACTACCTGCACTGATTTAGCTAACCTGGCCAAGATGCATACAAATTGTTTCATTATTATTTTCATTGGTGTATAATTGTTAATTCCAGATAAGAGAAATAAGATTGAGCCTGCAAGTAGGTAAAGTATTAAGATGGAGCGATTAAAATCACAAGCCATGATTAAATGAAAAGTCATCAAGTTGACATGTGCACCCCAAATTGAGCGCAGTGCACTCTGCTGGATTTTTTTTATCCATCTCTCAAAAGTATCTTGGGTTACCTTTTTAGTGACCCAAGACATTTTTTCCCTCCTTTTACTTCAAACGGGTCAAACAATCCATCAGTAGGGAGAGATAATTTTATTTATCTCTAATGCTGTTTCACCTGAGAGCTTTGTTGAAATCATCAGTTTGAAATAAGGCAGATCACTGCACTACTGCCAAGATGTCACCTCAGTTCAGAGTTTATTCATTTCCCGGGGGCAATTTTGGTGCAGCAACTTAAAAGCATGGACCAATACAAAAGACACACATAGTGACAAACCAACCAAAACTAGACACCAGAAACCACGCATCCATGTATGAATGTAAGGCCAATAAAAGGCCAGTAAAACACCATGGAAAACCAGAAAGAGCAAGAGCCAAAAAGTACAGGGCATCATAATGTAAAAACCTGATTCAAAACAATTGATTTGAATTGATTAATGCAGCACTATTTTTTTGCTGATGCAGCAGACACAGTGGGAGGACATCATTATGCATTGTATCAGAAAGCTCAAGTCATATCTGTCAGAGCTCAAAAAGCCCAATTAGATGAACTAGTGCAGTGTCTGTTCAAAACGTGTTCAAACGTTCTTTGCAGCTTGCAGATTTCTGGAGGCTGCAGTGTGTTTTGGTCAGTTTTGTTTGTTACTGCCTGAGTTCGCCGCTCCACTCCAATAACATTAGTCTATGGGTGATGGCGTTGGAGTTCACATTTATTTCACATTTGTCTCGCAGAGGTAAAGCATGCGCGCGGCCGAAGACTGTCCGGGTGTTGCACTGCCCTCGCAGCTGAGTTCCGCCTTTTTTGTTCCATCAATCACGACCATAACAAACAATGAGAAAATCGATTTTTGCAGCTTTCTCAAAAACGGCTAATCCAAAAAATTCACAATTGATGCTGCCTTTCTTTGGGGCCTCAGCAATACACCTGCCAAGTGTGAAGTCGATCGGATGAACGGTTGTCGAGAAAATCAAAGGAGGGACAGAAGGCCAGAGATTCCTCCACTTTAGATGTACTGACTCAAATATGCTGATACAGTGAATAGAACTGCTGAAAAATAAATGAATTGTGGCCATGAATATGAATATGAATATGAATAATGAATAAAAATATTTCACTTTATTGACAAGATAACTAATGAAATTAGTAAATAATTAAATAAATAATCCAGCAACCCTGATTAGGAATAAACAGGTATGACAAATGGATAGATAAACAAACAAACTAACTAACTAAATAACTAAGTAGGTATGCAAGTAAGTAAGCAAAAAAGTAAATAATAGATAAAAAAGTTAAAATATGAAGTCAAAAAAACAAAAAACAAAAACAAAATACAAGTGTCTGAAGGTTTTGTTTTCAATTCAATAAGGTCTACATCTAACACGAAACCAATTAAACACAGCTTATGTTCTCTTGCATTTAACATCAATGACAAACAGCTTTTTAGAAAATAAATAAATGAATAAAAATCTCAGGTCATGCAGTCAAGTACTTGAAGTCAGATAAAATGTTATCTTAAAAAAAAAAAAAACTCTTCAAAGGCTGCTTGGTGCTAAACTACATTAAACATATTTTTTAGACAAAGAGCAAACTGTCTATTGAATCACTGCAGAATATCTCTAAAATAATACAAACACTGTTTTCAAGAATTGGGATCGCAAATATTACCAACTCCACCGAGAGTGCTGCTCCTAGGTGAAAAGGGATGGTTACAATCAGGAATGTAAACCTGCATACACAGATTACAGATTCCACTAAGACCTTCATATCTTTGCAGTTCAACAAAAACGCCCACTGAAAGTCTCTAATGCAAAGATAACGGATGTCGTCATTTTAAATGGAAAAAAAAAAAAAACAGCATTGATTTCTAAGCACAAAGACATGGGTGAAAAGAGTGTGTGTAAGTCTGAAAAGGGTTAGAATTATGGAAGCTACCCTGCTAAACACCAATAATAATAATAGTTATTATCAATTATTGCTATCATTTTCACCATCAATCTTAGACAGTGCTTCCAACATGGTGAACAACATAATCATGCCACACGTGTTGTTCTCATGGAATGTATGAAACATTCCCCAATGTCTCTGTAAATGGGAGAGAAAAACTCATCCACTCATATTTAAGGACACCAACACAACAATACTGACTCCTATTGAGCACAAATTCAATATCACGCTTTGTTTTTTTCTCCTGGGCTCCAGGTTGCCTAGGCAAACTTTGCATTCACTGGCCACATCAGTATCCATTTTCCATCCTCAAAGTGAAAACTACAGTCTGCCAAGGTGATGCTTTCTACCATAAAAAGATGCAACCTTAAAAAAAAACACCTGTCATCTTTTCACTCCCAAAGTTGCAACAATGCCTATTCATGAGGAACAAATTGTAACAGTACTTTCAGCTGGGCTGCTGTTTACATATTTTGTTTTGTTCAAAAAGCCTCTTGACTGATATGTTAGTTTGTAGCCTTTTCAGTTATAGTCCTCGGCTGGAAATCATATAAGAGCAAAAAGCCTAATTTTGAGTGGTTGTGACAAAATAGTTGAGTACTGCCGTATAATAAAACCAACAAAAAAAAAAGTGACAACATGAGAAAAGTGGCTAACCGTGGTTTCATACTGTAAGGAACTCAATCAATCAGCCCAAATAGGAGGAGTGACATTTTGGAGTGACATTTTCAGCAGGCAATCACATAATATGCTGTCTCTAGTTACTTTCAAGAATTTTGGTGCTGCGGCTAGCTCAGCATGTGAACACAGAGTAGCAGGTTCAAAACACAAGTTACATGTATCCCTGGATTTTGTGTTTTCACTTGGCGCTTGTGAGATGTGTGGACATCAAGTACATATAAAAATGTAAAAAGTATAAATAATGTAAAATTTGAAATCTATCTTTGATCAGGATTTACAAAGATAATGAATAACCTTATATATATATATAAGAATCACAGGGATTCTGGAACAATTTAGCTCAGCTCAAATTTATTCAAAGATGGTCTCAGGCCTATACAACCACAGCCTATGCAACCACTTCATAAATGTTATAAAAAGACACTGAACATTGTGGATATAAACCAAAATCCCACCGCTATTGCAATATTATTGCGAAATACAACTTCCTTACATTGAAAAAAAAAAATTCTGTTTATGGCCGGTGTCTGTCTACCCTGTAAGATTTTTCATGGCCTTTCCTCACCACCACTTAAATCATTTGTGGGCTCGGTGCAATACTCCTACAATGTCAACAAGATTCTCAGCAAGAAAGGCCTGCTCAATCAAATTTCGGTCCGCAAAGTTCAGTAAAACAGCTTTTTCAGTCAGAGCTGCCGAGTTACCGAACACCCTGCTGACTACTATCAGAGTGCAGTGCGGTTAAAAGCTTTAAATCTGGCATCAAAAAAATGGCTGAGAGAAAATCAGTCTTGCAGCCATTATTGCCATGATTCAGTGCTTTTCTTTATGCACTGCTTGATGCAGTTGTTATATATATATTTGCTGTCCTGTCTAGGTTGATGGAATTGTGTTTTTATTGCTTGAATGTGGTTTTCTGCACTGCTTCCACGTTGTGTGCCATGTGACTTCAGATGAAAATGAGTTTTCAGTTATACCTGGCAAAATGTATTTGTTGAGCACTGTCCCTGTTGGATAAATCAATAAAATAAAATATGTCTATAATAAACAAAGGATAATTTTGGTTATTTTCAATATGAGCATTATTTTCCCAATTTCTTGACATAATGGCGATAGATTACGTTAAGAATTTTGTCCTTTTCTTCACTGTAGAGCCTGATATATTGTATATCCCCTATCAGGATGAACTAGGACTATAAAACAGTCCTGTACCTTGACTCAGACTGGACCACCACAAGCAGTGTGTGGATACCCCACAGACCCCTCCCTACACCACTGATGCACACACACACACACACAGTTTCTGATACTGTACCTACAGCATAGCTTCTATACACTAATATAAAGGCCTATTGTACAGAAATGCAAATAAACACGTACTTTGTGGAGACTGTTACAAATGTTCTAATGCACACATACAGAATTGTCCCAACTGTACAACAATCCCATGATTGTACGCCTACAATGAAACAGAAATGCTATAGTTACTGGAATAGTCAGGGTTTGGCTGGCTTCCAAAGGCTGGCTGGCCTGACAACAAAGCACAAGTCCCATCATCTGATAAAATTAGTGAATGAATAATAATAAACCTTTTTTATAGCATGAAAGGGCCTGTAAATCATGTGAGTTTTTGAGGTGGCAGGCAAATTTATCCATACAAATAACAACAATTTAGTATAATATTCATTTATGCATCACTGAATAATACTCAACAGCATTTTCATCTATCACTACATTTTGACTGTCATTTCTACTTTTTGTGAGGGTAATAAGTTAATAAGTCATGTAATTTTCTGGACACAGAATGCAATTATTACTCATTTGGCAAAAGGAATAATGGTGTTCTAGCTCCTGTCTTGAATGAAAGAGTGGGGGGAAAAATCAATTTGTGTTCTAAATATTAATTCTGTGATTTCGCAGGGGAGTCATTTGAAGGCATTTCCCAACATTCCAAAGTAGTTTACTGACATGTGCTAATGCCTTTGTTTTGGGATATATTGAGGAAACAAATTCCTCTAAAAAATGATTGCAGATAATTTTATGTATTAAGCTGTTGCATAAAGTTTAAACAGGAAAATCATTGTGCCACCTTTAATGATCATAAACCTAAAGGGATGATAAAATACATAATATTTTCTTGTTTTTTATTGTAATTGTTTGTAGAAAACACAAAACTGTGAGAATGTTAAGCCCTTTCTTTGCAGAGACTTCTATCCTTTGATTTCTCCTGAGTCAAACCAGCAGTTTTGTTGTGGGTTAAAAGCTTCTTTCACATGTAAGAGTGAGCAAACCAGTCAGAACATGACCTCAGTTTTTATTCCTCCTGCTCCGTTTGATTGACTCTTCAACTTCACCTGTTATCCTCCACTAGCCTCAACAAGCAGTAGTGAGTAACAGTAACTGTTAGCTTGTTAGCATGGCATGCCGAGGACTACGTTAACAATATATCATAAGAGGTTAGGGCTAGCAAAGGCTTCCATTTAATATGTAGCTTTAGCTAGCGATGGTGTCAGTCGTGGACTTTTGCACATCAACTCTACTACTATAAGCCTCAAAAGTGTTTTTTTGTTTGTTTGTTTGTTTGTTTGTTTGTTTTTTAGCAAGTGAGCTTTGTAGCAATGTTAGCTAAGAAAACATTAGCTAACATATTCTTGCGGTGCTAGTATGAGCTGTAGCTCTTTCAGTTCCACCAAGCAGGATATTTTCACTTTGTTGGTTGGTCTTACCAGAGTCCAGACAATATTGTTACCCTACAAGGGGAACTAAAGCCCACCAAACCCTGCTGGGATGGATTACTGTAGAAAATGCAGCCCATAAAACGCCATTTTTTTATTTTTTTTTACAGTTATTGACTTGTAGGAACTCTGGTGAATGATAAAGACAGTACTCAGGAATAATACTAAATAAGAAAACCCACATTTTTAACTGGGTTTACTACCCCTTTAATTAATAAAAGGCATGTGTTGGAGTAAAAGGCAGTATAATTTAAATAGTAAATATAGCCTGCTGTCATCTGCTGGACAGTCTCCCTCCCTCTCTCTGCCATATTCTATGTTGGCTTGTGCTTGGCTGACGCTCATGTTCAGATAAGTCCTCATCGACCTTGTCTTCTCTGACTGTGGGGGCTTGAGCTCCGGCTGCTCCTCGTCACCATGTGATGCTCCATGCATGGTGTTGTCTACACGAGCATTAGTGTCAATTCTGACACTGTCAATGGCACTACTAATTGTGGCACTACAGAAAAGGTAAATTCATCCTCTGTATTCTGACTTTGCTCTTTTTTTTTCCTGGTAACTTTTCTGCACGACTCCAGTTTTTCACTAGTCGTCTCTTGCGGTCATTATTTGTCAGTGTGTGAGGGGAAAAAGGGCACGGCTGCCTCTACAGGTAGGAATGGAGCGAAAGGCTCAGGAGACAGACAAGTGGTTCGTCCTGTTATCATTTCTATGCCCCAGCGGAACACTGGGCCAGCCAAGCCTTTTTTCTTTTTTTTTGGCATAGGGAATCTAATTTTTTTTTTTTTTTTTTTATCTTACTGGCACGGCCCACAGGTTTGCAAATCGCTCTGCCCACCTGGACTTCTCCCACTGCTCCAGATGCGCAGTCTGCTGTTGCTCTTCAGGACCCATCAAAAGAGCCAACCCAAAAAGTGATTAAAACACATCTTTTCAACACAATGTAACCAGTCTACATTCAGTTTTCTGATTATCTCTTGCTTGAAACATTGATAAATTGCTCTTATAGACATAAGATTGCAGAAGTACGCTCAAGTATTCTGATTCTGCATTCGTATAATATTGGATATTTCATAAATACAACCAGCCCACCATGAAAACCCGTTCTCGTCAACCTTCCACTGATAATTAACAGAAGAATATGTGAGAATTTTTTTTATCTCCCACTTGGTGCCACAAATTGTGGAAGTTTGTCAGCACAAGCAGTTAAACATAGCAGAGAATTCAATGATGCTGGCAGTCCAAGTTACTGAGAGTCAAAATTATTAGTTTCATTCTAGGCTAACATACCTCTGAAAAAATGAGAAGTATCTGCTGTAGTTTGTTGATTTTAAAAACATGAACGCAAATATTTTTTGATGTGGGCGTTCAGATGAGTAAAAAGCATTTCAGCTGCAGCAACAAAATTTCAATCTTTTCTCTTTCACTTTTCTAATATGACATGACTGTGACAGAAAACTGGCAACAAGCAACAAAGAAGCAAACAAGTAATACCAACACGACTCAGAATTTCCTCATTTGAACCAGATTCAACCAATCAATACGATGATTCTTTTTTTTTTTTTTTTTTGTCTTTAAGTCAAAGGCTTGAGGGCAGTCAGAAAATGCACTGGCACAAATTTCAAGGTGCAAATGAGTATACGAACATATTTTTGACCATTCAAAATCTATAAAATTCATTAAGACAGCTGCATGAAGATTTTAATTGCAGGCCAGATTATATTCTCATGTGCCTTTGTCAAAACATTGACAGAACAATGAGACAGCATACAGGTATTTCTTGTAAAATTAACCTCTTATGACTTGCTTTATTTTTCTTTTTAAATGTAAAAAATTAAATCATTAAAGAAATGGCTGTTTGACTCATAGAATCTGCCGACTGAGTGGGTTTCTGATACTTAATCTGACACATCGACTTTCATTTCAGCTGAAATGTTGTGATAACTGTTCACCCATAGCTGTTAAAAAGGTGTGTGCCTACAGTGTGAGTGTTACTATGCTGAAAAGACATGTTTTAATCGCTCTTTATGTTCCAGTGCTGGACCCTGCTCTGGCTGTGTGTGTGTGTGTGTGTGTGTGTGTGTGTGTGTGTGCTGGACAGCTGCAGTCTCAGTGACCTGGAG